>CALNHX010004006.1:0-136739 GCA_940337035.1 Agriotes lineatus | reverse complement strand
ATGTCTGTCGGGTCCCCCAAAATTTCAACCCCCCCCCCTCCCCCCCACCAATATTTTGATATAGTAGGGTCTATTAGAAATGACGTAAGGCCCAGGTGGTTGAGCTCCGCAATACACCTGCATATTATACGTATAAAACGTTTGTGAGTCACATATCTTTATATATCGAGAGATCCAAAAAAAAACTGTTCCTCAGCGATCTGTGGAAATTCAACGTATGAATAATATGTTGGTGACACTGTACGTCAATGTCAAATTCGAGGTTAGCAGGTTAGGATTTGCGTCATTTTGTGTCAAAACTGACGGAAAACCTAACCCAATCGATATGGGTGTCGTTATTGAGATTTTTTGGGGACGTTAATTGCGAAATGGCATTTACTCCAAGACGATGGACATGACATAAAATTAAAACTCTATAGTGGTGAAACGGGGTTTCAGAGACAAATTATTTTTGGGCAGAACAACGTTTGCCGGGCCAGCTAGTCTTTATATATATAATTCTTCTGTACGTGTGTATGTAACTGAACTCCTTCAAAACGGCTGGACCGATTTTGATGAAATTTTTTGTGTGTGTTTGAGTGGGTCCCTGGATGGTTTATATTTACAATTGGACCCGGTAGGTGGCGCTGCAATCGGTTCTAGGAATTAAAAAATTTTTTTTTTACGAATTTCGTTATTTAATTTTTTTTAAGGTTTCCTCGCATATCAGAACATACAACCCCAAAATTTCACCCCCCCCCCCACCAATCCCCCCAATATTTTTTAAAATAAAAAAAATCGAAAAAAACTTTGCTGAACCTGCTAATAGCAGGCAAACCAACGTTCAGGCAGGACAACGTCTGTCGGGTCCCCCAAAATTTCACCCCCCCCCGCCGCCCCACAGTATTTTTTGAAATGAAAATCTTTATCTTTATATATATAATTCTTCTGTACGTGTGTATGTAACTGAACTCCTTCAAAACGGCTGGACCGATTTTGATGAAATTTTTTGTGTGTGTTTGAGTGGGTCCCTGGATGGTTTATATTCACAATTGGACCCGGTAGGTGACGCTGCAATCGGGTTCTAGGAATTAAAAAATTTTTTTTTACGAATTTCGTTTTTTAATTTTTTTAAGGTTTCTCGCATATCAGAACATACAACCCCAAAATTTCACCCCCCCACCAACCCCCCCAATATTTTTTAAAATAAAAAAAATCGAAAAAAACTTTGCTGAACCTGCTAATAGCAGGCAAACCAACGTTCAGGCAGGACAACGTCTGTCGGGTCCCCCAAAATTTCACCCCCCCCCCCCGCCTCATTACAGTATTTTTTGAATGAAAATCTTTACCTTTATATATATAATTCTTCTGTACGTGTGTATGTAACTGAACTCCTTCAAAACGGCTGGACCGATTTTGATGAAATTTTTTGTGTGTGTTTGAGTGGGTCCCTGGATGGTTTATATTCACAATTGGACCCGGTAGGTGGCGCTGCAATCGGGTTCTAGGAATTAAAAATTTTTTTTTTTACGAATTTCGTTATTTAATTTTTTTTAAGGTTTCTCGCATATCAGAACATACAACCCCAAAATTTCACCCCCCCCCCCACCAATCCCCCCAATATTTTTTAAAATAAAAAAAATCGAAAAAAACTTTGCTGAACCTGCTAATAGCAGGCAAACCAACGTTCAGGCAGGACAACGTCTGTCGGGTCCCCCAAAATTTCACCCCCCCCCCCCCCGCCGCCCCACAGTATTTTTGAAATGAAAATCTTTATCTTTATATATATAATTCTTCTGTACGTGTGTATGTAACTGAACTCCTTCAAAACGGCTGGACCGATTTTGATGAAATTTTTTGTGTGTGTTTGAGTGGGGTCCCTGGATGGTTTATATTCACCAATTGGACCCGGTAGGTGGCGCTGCAATCGGGTTCTAGGAATTAAAAAAATTTTTTTTTAACGAATTTCGTTATTTAATTTTTTTAAGGTTTCTCGCATATCAGAACATACAACCCCAAAATTTCACCCCCCCACCAATCCCCCCAATATTTTTTAAAATAAAAAAAAATCTAAAAAAACTTTGCTGAACCTGCTAATAGCAGGCAAACCAACGTTCAGGCAGAACAACGTCTGTCGGGTCCCCCAAAATTTCACCCCCCCCCCCCCCCCCCGCCGCCCCACAGTATTTTTTGAAATGAAAATCTTTATCTTTATATATATAATTCTTCTGTACGTGTGTATGTAACTGAACTCCTTTAAAACGGCTGGACCGATTTTGATGAAATTTTTTGTGTGTGTTTGAGTGGGTCCCTGGATGGTTTATATTCACAATTGGACCCGGTAGGTGGCGCTGCAATCGGGTTCTAGGAATTAAAGAATTTTTTTTTTACGAATTTCGTTTTTTAATTTTTTTTAAGGTTTCTCGCATATCAGAACATACAACCCCAAAATTTCACCCCCCCACCAACCCCCCCCAATATTTTTTAAAATAAAAAAAATTGAAAAAACTTTGCTGAACCTGCTAATAGCAGGCAAACCAACGTTCAGGCAGGACAACGTCTGTCGGGTCCCCCAAAATTTCACCCCCCCCCGCCGCCCCACAGTATTTTTTGAAATGAAAATCTTTATCTTTATATATATAATTCTTCTGTACGTGTGTATGTAACTGAACTCCTTCAAAACGGCTGGACCGATTTTGATGAAATTTTTTGTGTGTGTTTGAGTGGGTCCCTGGATGGTTTATATTCACAATTGGACCCGGTAGGTGGCGCTGCAATCGGGTTCTAAAAATTAAAAAATTTTTTTTTACGAATTTCGTTATTAATTTTTTTTAAGGTTTCTCGCATATCAGAACATACAACCCCAAAATTTCACCCCCCCCCCCACCAATCCCCCCAATATTTTTTAAAATAAAAAAAAATCGAAAAAAACTTTGCTGAACCTGCTAATAGCAGGCAAACCAACGTTCAGGCAGGACAACGTCTGTCGGGTCCCCCAAAATTTCACACCCCCCCCCCCCCCGCCACCCCACAGTATTTTTTGAAATGAAAATCTTTATCTTTATATACAGTGTGGTCCATTAAGTGTGCAACAAATGGGATATTTTTTTGTTAGTTGTAAAACCGAAATTTAAATACCGCTAAAAGTTAGTGCATGTTCGATAACCATATCAGATGCCCTTAGAATGGCTTCAAGTCAAACAATATACAGGGCAGGACAAAAAATATGTAATTCGTTCAAGAATAAAGTTACCTTATTTAAAAAAATATAGCAAAATTTTATTGAGAAAAGTTGTTTAGAATCAAAAGTTATGCTCAAATACAAAGTCACGGCCTCCTATTCGAATTTTGATTTTTTTTGTAAAATTTTGTATTATCCCCGTATGATACATATTTTTATTATTCCGATTTTATTAAGAGTTTTTCATATGTAAATTATTATTAGTAGAGCATTTGCCTTGTTAAAAAGAATATTTGCGAAACTCTAAAGTTCTGTTAAATATCGTTGCAACAAACATGAAGTGGACGCTTACCTAAAAAAATATAAATCCAAGTAAATTTTACAAATACGCTTCAAGTTGCTAAAAGTTATTTGAAAGGGATGTTGTTGTGGCTACTTTAAATACATATAAAATCAAAATAATAAAAATATGTATCATACGGGGGTAATACAACATTTTCCAAAAAAGAATCAAAATTCGAATAGGAGGCCGTGACTTTGTATTTGAGCATAACTTTTAATTCTAAACAACTTTTCTCAATAAAATTTTGCTATATTTTTTGAAATAAGGTAACTTTGTTCTTGAACGAATTTCATATTTTTTGTCCTGCCCTGTATATTGTTTGACTTGAAGCCATTCTAAGGGCATCTGATATGGTTATCGAACATGCACCAACTTTTGGCAATATTTAAATTTCGATTGTACAACTAATAAAAAAATTTCCCATTTGTTGCACACTTAATGGACCACACTGTATATAATTCTTCTGTACGTGTGTATGTAACTGAACTCCTTCAAAACGGCTGGACCGATTTTGATGAAATTTTTTGTGTGTGTTTGAGTGGGTCCCTGGATGGTTTATATTCACAATTGGACCCGGTAGGTGGCGCTGCAATCGGGTTCTAGGAATTAAAAAAATTTTTTTTTAGGAATTTCGTTTTTTAATTTTTTTTAAGGTTTCTCGCATATCAGAACATACAACCCCAAAATTTCACCCCTCCCACCAACCCCCCCAATATTGTTTAAAATAAAAAAAATCGAAAAAAAACTTTGCTGAACCTGCTAATAGCAGGCAAACCAACGTTCGGACAGGACAACGTCTGCGGGTCCCCCAAAATTTCACCCCTCCCCCCCCTCCCTCCAACCAACAATATTTTGATATCGTAGGGTCTATTAGAGATGACGTAAGGCCCAGGTGGTTGAGCTCCACAATACACCTGCATATTATACGTATAAAACGTTTGTGAGTCACAGAGGGCGTAAATTTTCAATCCATACTTGGCCGGCTTTTGAGCCATATCTTTATATATATAATTCTTCTGTACCTGTGTATGTCACTGAACTCCTCCTAAACGGCTGGACCGATTTTGATGAAATTTTTTGTGTGTGTTTGAGTGGGTCTCTGGATGGTTTAGATTCACAATTGGATCCGGTAGGTGGCGCTGCAGTCGGGTTCTAGGTAGAGTTACTAGATTGAGAGAGTAACGCGATTGATATCGCCAATGTATTTGGCCCATAAATGGCGGTTTGTAACTTTAGCCACTTCCAAAGACGTGATTTCTCAACTTCCTGATTTTGCACCGTCAAGTGATTGGCTAAATTTTGACATATAACGTCGGACACTTGTTACTTCACTTTTCAGTTATGTCAATTTGTTAACCTTCGGTCTTTGTTACCGTTTTGAGCGTCGGTGAATCGTAAAATGCCAGGGTGTTGTGTGCCTTTTTGTAAAAATCGCAGCGAATCTGGTTTTCGACTGTTTCAGTTACCACAAGGTGAAAAGAATGCACAAAAAAAGGCATAAATGGTTGGCGTTTATAAACCGAACTAATTTATCTTCAGGAGTTCGTATTTGTGAAGTAAGTCGATATATACCCACATAGGTACATTAGCAGATTACAACAGATTTGGGGCGATTTGCAATTAATCTGAATCGTTAATTAATTGTTCTTCAATAACAGGCACATTTTGAAACAACCCAATTTGAATCCAACAGACAGGATGGAAGAAAACTTTTAAAATGGAATGCGGTACCTACGATTCAGGTCAATGAATTTCAAAGTCCACCTCCAAAAAAACGTGATGGTAATATTGCGTAATTATTTGATTTGATGCTGTTATACTAAGGCATGTTTTCCCTTTAGCAACTCAAACGAGTACAGAATTCCAAACACTCCAAAATGAAGTTGAAAGTGGAAATGTTGAAAGTTGTTGTGGTAAGCATATACTTTCAATTAAAGTATGTAGTGTAAGTAATTTAATAAAATCTATAGGTGAAGTAAAAAAGTAAACTAAAAACAGCACAACGAACCATTCAGTTGTTGAGAAAACGCATCACAGACATGGAGGAAACATACAGACAACTGTTTGATCAAGATCAGATTGACTTATTAATAAAAGGTTCTCACAGAGGGGTGGAATGGTCTGACAACACAATTACCAGAGGTCTTCGGTTATATATGGCATGTGGACGGAGGGGATATGAAGAAGTCAGAAAACAAAAATTACCCTATCCAAGCATTAGAACATTGCAGCAACGCATTCAAAACTTCAAGTTTGAAACAGGTGCGGTAGATCAAGTTTTTGAACTTTTAGCAATAAAAGTATGTATGCTGTTTGAAACTACAAGCCAGTTCATATGTTATATAGAGACCTTGTATTTTCAGATTTCAACATTTAACCCGCAAGAAAAGTTTGCGTCATTAGTACTGGATGAGATGGCTATTCATCCACAATTACAATACGATAACAGTGTTCATAAAGTGATTGGAAGACCAACCATGTCATTGTCAGGAAATTTAGATAGTTCAGTAGAAGTTGCTACACACGCTTTAGTTTTTATGTTGACAGGCCTAACTAGCCGTTGGAAACAGGCAGTAGGATACGAATTTACAGCCAATTCTTATAGTGCGAAGGAGGCTTTACAGAAAATTTTGGACATTGTCTGTAAAGCGAGTGCAGCAGGCTTGAATGTTAGGACGGTGATATCAGATATGGGTCCACAAAATCGAGCTGTATGGAAATTATTGAATATAGTAGCTCATCGACACGGAAAATCTCGAATTTTTGTGAACACCCTGTCAATCCTGAAAAACGGCTGTATGTAATGCCTGATGCCGTACACATATTTAAAAATGTAGCAACTGCATTGATAAAGCACAAAGTCTTTGATTTAGATGAATCTATAGTGCAAAAGTATGACTTGCCTTCAAGTACTGTTCTTCTGAAAGCTGTTGAAGAAGTCTTCAGGATTGAACAAGAAAATGAATTAAGAATGGCTCCCAGATTGAAGGACTTTATGTTTAGCCCGACCCATTTCGACAAAATGAACGTGAATTTAGCCTTTGGCTTGTTCAATAATGATACGGCTGCTGCTATAACTTACTATATGAAGACAGAACAGCTGGATCCAACGTATCAAACAACATCTTGGTTTTGCAAACTGTTGTTTCATTGGTTTTCTTTGATGTCTGTCCGCCATCAAAAACTGGGTATATCGAAAACCAATGCGGTGGCTTATGAAGAAACCATGACATTTTCAAAGACTTTATGGAAATAATTCGTGGACTCCGTGTTAGCAATGGAACATGGCAGCCCTTCCAATGCGGCTTGCTATTAGCAATGCAAACGGCTCTCGATCTACAAGCTGAGTATTTGGAAGATGAAAATTTAAATATTTGTTACTAGGTCGTTTGACTCAAGATTGCACAGAAAATCTATTTCACTTTGTCGATCTCGAACACCAGTACCTGGACCTCGTGAATTTAAAACCTCATTACGGTTAATTTTACTATCGCAATATGAAACAGAAAGTAAGGGCAACTACTTTGCAGACAACAGCGAAGCTATCGTTAAATATTTCAAAGAAATGCAAACCAATGAACAGAATCAAAATGAAGATAGCATCATAGAATTTTCTGATCTTGAAATTTATGATGAAAATGCAGAAATAAGTGAAAATGACTCCCAGTGCTTGTATTACTCCATTCTCCACAAGTTGAAAACAGAAACATGCATTAATTGTTTCCAACCATTACTGTGTAATAATATAGAGGAAAAGCATCACATCGCACTATTGACGCAGTTAAAGGATTATAAAGAAAATTTATTAATCTATTCAAATTTGGAATTGGTTGAATTCATTAAAAGGCGGAACTTTTTTTCGAGCAATTAAAGAACAGTTGCTGAATAATAGAATGAGTTCGAAGGAAGCAGCTGCATTGTTTTTAGATAAAAACAGTTTTGTGCACTTAACCTGCCATAATGTAATTGAAAAAATTGTTTCCTTGTTTATGCGAACAAGATTTTTTTTCGCATTACGTGACTTTAATAAAAAGTATAATAAAAATAGCAAAGAGACTGCCAGAGCTTCAAGAAGCATTGCAATGAGAAGTGCTTTAAAAGATTTAAAATAAAGTTTTGAATTTTCAAATTTTCGTTTTCCTTTTCAGTACTCTGTTTTTACTTTACTGAACAGTTGTTTTTGACAAGACACTATGTGTGGTTATGCACATTCAAATATCCCGCCAATTTGTGGACCAACAATGGCCGACTTTCGCGTTACTCTCTCAATCTAGTAACTCTAGTTCTAGGAATTGTTTTAATTTTTTTTTGACAAATTTCTCTTTTTAAGTTTTTTTTAAGATATCTCGCATATCAGAACATATAACCCCAAAATGGGGTGAAATGGGGTAAATAAGCTTAAACAATCGATATGGGTGTCGTTATTGAGATTTTTTGGGGACGTTAATTGCGAAAATGGCATTTACTCCAAGACGATGGACATGACATAAAATTAAAACTCTATAGTGGTGAAACGGGGTTTCAGAGACAAATTATTTTTGGGCAGAACAACGTTTGCCGGGCCAGCTAGTCTTTATATATATAATTCTTCTGTACGTGTGTATGTAACTGAACTCCTTCAAAACGGCTGGACCGATTTTGATGAAATTTTTTGTGTGTGTTTGAGTGGGTCCCTGGATGGTTTATATTTACAATTGGACCCGGTAGGTGGCGCTGCAATCGGGTTCTAGGAATTAAAAAATTTTTTTTTACGAATTTCGTTTTTTAATTTTTTTTAAGGTTTCTCGCATATCAGAACATACAACCCCAAAATTTCACCCCCCCCCCCACCAATCCCCCCAATATTTTTTAAAATAAAAAAAATCGAAAAAAACTTTGCTGAACCTGCTAATAGCAGGCAAACCAACGTTCAGGCAGGACAACGTCTGTCGGGTCCCCCAAAATTTCACCCCCCCCCGCCGCCCCACAGTATTTTTTGAAATGAAAATCTTTATCTTTATATATATAATTCTTCTGTACGTGTGTATGTAACTGAACTCCTTCAAAACGGCTGGACCGATTTGATGAAATTTTTTGTGTGTGTTTGAGTGGGTCCCTGGATGGTTTATATTCACAATTGGACCCGGTAGGTGACGCTGCAATCGGGTTCTAGGAATTAAAAAATTTTTTTTTTTACGAATTTCGTTTTTTAATTTTTTTTAAGGTTTCTCGCATATCAGAACATACAACCCCAAAATTTCACCCCCCCCACCAACCCCCCCCAATATTTTTTAAAATAAAAAAAATCGAAAAAAACTTTGCTGAACCTGCTAATAGCAGGCAAACCAACGTTCAGGCAGGACAACGTCTGTCGGGTCCCCCAAAATTTCACCCCCCCCCCCGCCTCATTACAGTATTTTTTGAAATGAAAATCTTTATCTTTATATATATAATTCTTCTGTACGTGTGTATGTAACTGAACTCCTTCAAAACGGCTGGACCGATTTTGATGAAATTTTTTGTGTGTTTGAGTGGGTCCCTGGATGGTTTATATTCACAATTGGACCCGGTAGGTGGCGCTGCAATCGGGTTCTAGGAATTAAAATTTTTTTTTTTACGAATTTCGTTATTTAATTTTTTTAAAGGTTTCTCGCATATCAGAACATACAACCCCAAAATTTCACCCCCCCCCACCAATCCCCCCAATATTTTTTAAAATAAAAAAAATCGAAAAAAACTTTGCTGAACCTGCTAATAGCAGGCAAACCAACGTTCAGGCAGGACAACGTCTGTCGGGTCCCCCAAAATTTCACCCCCCCCCCCCGCCGCCCACAGTATTTTTTGAAATGAAAATCTTTATCTTTATATATATAATTCTTCTGTACGTGTGTATGTAACTGAACTCCTTCAAAACGGCTGGACCGATTTTGATGAAATTTTTTGTGTGTGTTTGAGTGGGTCCCTGGATGGTTTATATTCACAATTGGACCCGGTAGGTGGCGCTGCAATCGGGTTCTAGGAATTAAAAATTTTTTTTTTAACGAATTTCGTTATTTAATTTTTTTAAGGTTTCTCGCATATCAGAACATACAACCCCAAAATTTCACCCCCCCACCAATCCCCCCAATATTTTTTAAAATAAAAAAAATCTAAAAAAACTTTGCTGAACCTGCTAATAGCAGGCAAACCAACGTTCAGGCAGAACAACGTCTGTCGGGTCCCCCAAAATTTCACCCCCCCCCCCCCGCCGCCCCACAGTATTTTTTGAAATGAAAATCTTTATCTTTATATATATAATTCTTCTGTACGTGTGTATGTAACTGAACTCCTTTAAAACGGCTGGACCGATTTTGATGAAATTTTTTGTGTGTGTTTGAGTGGGTCCCTGGATGGTTTATATTCACAATTGGACCCGGTAGGTGGCGCTGCAATCGGGTTCTAGGAATTAAAGAATTTTTTTTTACGAATTTCGTTTTTTAATTTTTTTTAAGGTTTCTCGCATATCAGAACATACAACCCCAAAATTTCACCCCCCCACCAACCCCCCCAATATTTTTTAAAATAAAAAAAATCGAAAAAAACTTTGCTGAACCTGCTAATAGCAGGCAAACCAACGTTCAGGCAGGACAACGTCTGTCGGGTCCCCCAAAATTTCACCCCCCCCCCGCCGCCCCACAGTATTTTTTGAAATGAAAATCTTTATCTTTATATATATAATTCTTCTGTACGTGTGTATGTAACTGAACTCCTCCTAAACGGCTGGACCGATTTTGATGAAATTTTTTGTGTGTGTTTGAGTGGGTCTCTGGATGGTTTAGATTCACAATTGGATCCGGTAGGTGGCGCTGCAGTCGGGTTCTAGGAATTGTTTTAATTTTTTTTTGACAAATTTCTCTTTTTAAGTTTTTTTAAGATATCTCGCATATCAGAACATATAACCCCAAAATGGGGTGAAATGGGGTAAATAAGCTTAAACAATCGATATGGGTGTCGTTATTGAGATTTTTTGGGGACGTTAATTGCGAAAATGGCATTTACTCCAAGACGATGGACATGACATAAAATTAAAACTCTATAGTGGTGAAACGGGGTTTCAGAGACAAATTATTTTTGGGCAGAACAACGTTTGCCGGGCCAGCTAGTCTTTATATATATAATTCTTCTGTACGTGTGTATGTAACTGAACTCCTTCAAAACGGCTGGACCGATTTTGATGAAATTTTTTGTGTGTTTGAGTGGGTCCCTGGATGGTTTATATTCACAATTGGACTCGGTAGGTGGCGCTGCAATCGGGTTCTAGGAATTAAAAAAAATTTTTTTTACGAATTTCGTTTTTTAATTTTTTTTAAGGTTTCTCGCATATCAGAACATACAACCCCAAAATTTCACCCCCCCACCAACCCACCCAATATTTTTTAAAATAAAAAAAATCGAAAAAAACTTTGCTGAACCTGCTAATAGCAGGCAAACCAACGTTCAGGCAGGACAACGTCTGTCGGGTCCCCCAAAATTTCACCCCCCCCCCCGCCACCCCCCAGTATTTTTTGAAATGAAAATCTTTATCTTTATATATATAATTCTTCTGTACGTGTGTATGTAACTGAACTCCTTCAAAACGGCTGGACCGATTTTGATGAAATCTTTTGTGTGTGTTTGAGTGGGTCCCTGGATGGTTTATATTCACAATTGGACTCGGTAGGTGGCGCTGCAATCGGGTTCTAGGAATTAAAAATTTTTTTTTTACGAATTTCGTTTTTTAATTTTTTTTAAGGTTTCTCGCATATCAGAACATACAACCCCAAAATTTCACCCCCCCCCACCAACCCCCCCAATATTTTTTAAAATAAAAAAAATCGAAAAAAACTTTGCTGAACCTGCTAATAGCAGGCAAACCAACGTTCAGGCAGGACAACGTCTGTCGGGTCCCCCAAAATTTCACCCCCCCCCCGCCGCCCCACAGTATTTTTTGAAATGAAAATCTTTATCTTTATATATATAATTCTTCCGTACGTGTGTATGTGACTGAACTCCTCCTAAAGGGCTGGACCGATTTTGATGAAATTTTTTGTGTGTTTGAGTGTGTCCCTGGATGGTTTAGATTCACAATTGGATCCGGTAGGTGGCGCTGCAGTCGGGTTCTAGGAATTTTTTTAAATTTTTTTTGACAAATTTCTCTTTTTAAATTTTTTAAAGATTTCTTTCATATCATAACATATAACCCCAAAATTTCACCCCCCACCGCCCCCAATATTTTTTAAAATAAAAAAAAATCGAAAATTATAAAATCGAAAAAACCTTTGCTGAACCTGCTAATAGCAGGCAAACCAACGTTCGGACAGGACAACGTCTGTCGGGTCCCCCAAAATTTCACCCCCCCTCCCCCCCACCAATATTTTGATATAGTAGGGTCTATTAGAGATGACGTAAGGCCCAGGTGGTTGAGCTCCACAATACACCTGCATATCTTTATATATATAATTCTTCTGTACGTGTGTATGTCACTGAACTCCTCCTAAACGGCTGGACCGATTTTGATGAAATTTTTTGTGTGTATTTGAGTGGGTCCCTGGATGGTTTAGATTCACAATTGGATCCGGTAGGTGGCGCTGCAATCGGGTTCTAGGAACTTTTTAAATTTTTTTTTTTGACAAATTTCTCTTTTTAAATTTTTTAAAGATTTCTCGCATATCATAACATATAACCCCAAAATTTCACCCCCCACCGCCCCCAATATTTTTTAAAATGAAAAAAAAATCGAAAATTAGAAAATCGAAAAAACCTTTGCTGAACCTGCTAATAGCAGGCAAACCAACGTTCGGACAGGACAATGTCTGTCGGGTCCCCCAAAATTTCAACCCCCCCCCCTCCCCCCCACCAATATTTTGATATAGTAGGGTCTATTAGAAATGACGTAAGGCCCAGGTGGTTGAGCTCCGCAATACACCTGCATATTATACGTATAAAACGTTTGTGAGTCACATATCTTTATATATCGAGAGATCCAAAAAAAACTGTTCCTCAGCGATCTGTGGAAATTCAACGTATGAATAATATGTTGGTGACACTGTACGTCAATGTCAAATTCGAGGTTAGCAGGTTAGGATTTGCGTCATTTTGTGTCAAAACTGACGGAAAACCTAACCCAATCGATATGGGTGTCGTTATTGAGATTTTTTGGGGACGTTAATTGCGAAAATGGCATTTACTCCAAGACGATGGACATGACATAAAATTAAAACTCTATAGTGGTGAAACGGGGTTTCAGAGACAAATTATTTTTGGGCAGAACAACGTTTGCCGGGCCAGCTAGTCTTTATATATATAATTCTTCTGTACGTGTGTATGTAACTGAACTCCTTCAAAACGGCTGGACCGATTTTGATGAAATTTTTTGTGTGTGTTTGAGTGGGTCCCTGGATGGTTTATATTTACAATTGGACCCGGTAGGTGGCGCTGCAATCGGGTTCTAGGAATTAAAAAATTTTTTTTTTACGAATTTCGTTATTTAATTTTTTTTAAGGTTTCTCGCATATCAGAACATACAACCCCAAAATTTCACCCCCCCCCCCACCAATCCCCCCAATATTTTTTAAAATAAAAAAAATCGAAAAAAACTTTGCTGAACCTGCTAATAGCAGGCAAACCAACGTTCAGGCAGGACAACGTCTGTCGGGTCCCCCAAAATTTCACCCCCCCCCCGCCGCCCCACAGTATTTTTTGAAATGAAAATCTTTATCTTTATATATATAATTCTTCTGTACGTGTGTATGTAACTGAACTCCTTCAAAACGGCTGGACCGATTTTGATGAAATTTTTTGTGTGTGTTTGAGTGGGTCCCTGGATGGTTTATATTCACAATTGGACCCGGTAGGTGACGCTGCAATCGGGTTCTAGGAATTAAAAAATTTTTTTTTACGAATTTCGTTTTTTAATTTTTTTTAAGGTTTCTCGCATATCAGAACATACAACCCCAAAATTTCACCCCCCCACCAACCCCCCCAATATTTTTTAAAATAAAAAAAATCGAAAAAAACTTTGCTGAACCTGCTAATAGCAGGCAAACCAACGTTCAGGCAGGACAACGTCTGTCGGGTCCCCCAAAATTTCACCCCCCCCCCCCGCCTCATTACAGTATTTTTTGAAATGAAAATCTTTACCTTTATATATATAATTCTTCTGTACGTGTGTATGTAACTGAACTCCTTCAAAACGGCTGGACCGATTTTGATGAAATTTTTTGTGTGTGTTTGAGTGGGTCCCTGGATGGTTTATATTCACAATTGGACCCGGTAGGTGGCGCTGCAATCGGGTTCTAGGAATTAAAAATTTTTTTTTTTACGAATTTCGTTATTTAATTTTTTTTAAGGTTTCTCGCATATCAGAACATACAACCCCAAAATTTCACCCCCCCCCCCACCAATCCCCCCAATATTTTTTAAAATAAAAAAAATCGAAAAAAACTTTGCTGAACCTGCTAATAGCAGGCAAACCAACGTTCAGGCAGGACAACGTCTGTCGGGTCCCCCAAAATTTCACCCCCCCCCCCCGCCGCCCCACAGTATTTTTTGAAATGAAAATCTTTATCTTTATATATATAATTCTTCTGTACGTGTGTATGTAACTGAACTCCTTCAAAACGGCTGGACCGATTTTGATGAAATTTTTTGTGTGTGTTTGAGTGGGTCCCTGGATGGTTTATATTCACAATTGGACCCGGTAGGTGGCGCTGCAATCGGGTTCTAGGAATTAAAAAATTTTTTTTTAACGAATTTCGTTATTTAATTTTTTTAAGGTTTCTCGCATATCAGAACATACAACCCCAAAATTTCACCCCCCCACCAATCCCCCCAATATTTTTTAAAATAAAAAAAATCTAAAAAAACTTTGCTGAACCTGCTAATAGCAGGCAAACCAACGTTCAGGCAGAACAACGTCTGTCGGGTCCCCCAAAATTTCACCCCCCCCCCCCGCCGCCCCACAGTATTTTTTGAAATGAAAATCTTTATCTTTATATATATAATTCTTCTGTACGTGTGTATGTAACTGAACTCCTTTAAAACGGCTGGACCGATTTTGATGAAATTTTTTGTGTGTGTTTGAGTGGGTCCCTGGATGGTTTATATTCACAATTGGACCCGGTAGGTGGCGCTGCAATCGGGTTCTAGGAATTAAAGAATTTTTTTTTTACGAATTTCGTTTTTTAATTTTTTTTAAGGTTTCTCGCATATCAGAACATACAACCCCAAAATTTCACCCCCCCACCAACCCCCCCAATATTTTTTAAAATAAAAAAAATTGAAAAAAACTTTGCTGAACCTGCTAATAGCAGGCAAACCAACGTTCAGGCAGGACAACGTCTGTCGGGTCCCCCAAAATTTCACCCCCCCCCGCCGCCCCACAGTATTTTTTGAAATGAAAATCTTTATCTTTATATATATAATTCTTCTGTACGTGTGTATGTAACTGAACTCCTTCAAAACGGCTGGACCGATTTTGATGAAATTTTTTGTGTGTGTTTGAGTGGGTCCCTGGATGGTTTATATTCACAATTGGACCCGGTAGGTGGCGCTGCAATCGGGTTCTAAAAATTAAAAAATTTTTTTTTTACGAATTTCGTTATTTAATTTTTTTTAAGGTTTCTCGCATATCAGAACATACAACCCCAAAATTTCACCCCCCCCCCCACCAATCCCCCCAATATTTTTTAAAATAAAAAAAAATCGAAAAAAACTTTGCTGAACCTGCTAATAGCAGGCAAACCAACGTTCAGGCAGGACAACGTCTGTCGGGTCCCCCAAAATTTCACCCCCCCCCCCCCCCCCGCCACCCCACAGTATTTTTTGAAATGAAAATCTTTATCTTTATATACAGTGTGGTCCATTAAGTGTGCAACAAATGGGATATTTTTTTGTTAGTTGTAAAACCGAAATTTAAATACCGCTAAAAGTTAGTGCATGTTCGATAACCATATCAGATGCCCTTAGAATGGCTTCAAGTCAAACAATATACAGGGCAGGACAAAAAATATGTAATTCGTTCAAGAATAAAGTTACCTTATTTAAAAAAATATAGCAAAATTTTATTGAGAAAAGTTGTTTAGAATCAAAAGTTATGCTCAAATACAAAGTCACGGCCTCCTATTCGAATTTTGATTTTTTTTTGTAAAATTTTGTATTATCCCCGTATGATACATATTTTTATTATTCCGATTTTATTAAGAGTTTTTCATATGTAAATTATTATTAGTAGAGCATTTGCCTTGTTAAAAAGAATATTTGCGAAACTCTAAAGTTCTGTTAAATATCGTTGCAACAAACATGAAGTGGACGCTTACCTAAAAAAATATAAATCCAAGTAAATTTTACAAATACGCTTCAAGTTGCTAAAAGTTATTTGAAAGGGATGTTGTTGTGGCTACTTTAAATACATATAAAATCAAAATAATAAAAATATGTATCATACGGGGGTAATACAACATTTTCCAAAAAAGAATCAAAATTCGAATAGGAGGCCGTGACTTTGTATTTGAGCATAACTTTTAATTCTAAACAACTTTTCTCAATAAAATTTTGCTATATTTTTTGAAATAAGGTAACTTTGTTCTTGAACGAATTTCATATTTTTTGTCCTGCCCTGTATATTGTTTGACTTGAAGCCATTCTAAGGGCATCTGATATGGTTATCGAACATGCACCAACTTTTGGCAATATTTAAATTTCGATTGTACAACTAATAAAAAAATTTCCCATTTGTTGCACACTTAATGGACCACACTGTATATAATTCTTCTGTACGTGTGTATGTAACTGAACTCCTTCAAAACGGCTGGACCGATTTTGATGAAATTTTTTGTGTGTGTTTGAGTGGGTCCCTGGATGGTTTATATTCACAATTGGACCCGGTAGGTGGCGCTGCAATCGGGTTCTAGGAATTAAAAAAATTTTTTTTTAGGAATTTCGTTTTTTAATTTTTTTTAAGGTTTCTCGCATATCAGAACATACAACCCCAAAATTTCACCCCTCCCACCAATATTGTTTAAAATAAAAAAAATCGAAAAAAACTTTGCTGAACCTGCTAATAGCAGGCAAACCAACGTTCGGACAGGACAACGTCTGCGGGTCCCCCAAAATTTCACCCCTCCCCCCCTCCCTCCAACCAACAATATTTTGATATCGTAGGGTCTATTAGAGATGACGTAAGGCCCAGGTGGTTGAGCTCCACAATACACCTGCATATTATACGTATAAAACGTTTGTGAGTCACAGAGGGCGTAAATTTTCAATCCATACTTGGCCGGCTTTTGAGCCATATCTTTATATATATAATTCTTCTGTACCTGTGTATGTCACTGAACTCCTCCTAAACGGCTGGACCGATTTTGATGAAATTTTTTGTGTGTGTTTGAGTGGGTCTCTGGATGGTTTAGATTCACAATTGGATCCGGTAGGTGGCGCTGCAGTCGGGTTCTAGGTAGAGTTACTAGATTGAGAGAGTAACGCGATTGATATCGCCAATGTATTTGGCCCATAAATGGCGGTTTGTAACTTTAGCCACTTCCAAAGACGTGATTTCTCAACTTCCTGATTTTGCACCGTCAAGTGATTGGCTAAATTTTGACATATAACGTCGGACACTTGTTACTTCACTTTTCAGTTATGTCAATTTGTTAACCTTCGGTCTTTGTTACCGTTTTGAGCGTCGGTGAATCGTAAAATGCCAGGGTGTTGTGTGCCTTTTTGTAAAAATCGCAGCGAATCTGGTTTTCGACTGTTTCAGTTACCACAAGGTGAAAAGAATGCACAAAAAAGGCATAAATGGTTGGCGTTTATAAACCGAACTAATTTATCTTCAGGAGTTCGTATTTGTGAAGTAAGTCGATATATACCCACATAGGTACATTAGCAGATTACAACAGATTTGGGGCGATTTGCAATTAATCTGAATCGTTAATTAATTGTTCTTCAATAACAGGCACATTTTGAAACAACCCAATTTGAATCCAACAGACAGGATGGAAGAAAACTTTTAAAATGGAATGCGGTACCTACGATTCAGGTCAATGAATTTCAAAGTCCACCTCCAAAAAAACGTGATGGTAATATTGCGTAATTATTTGATTTGATGCTGTTATACTAAGGCATGTTTTCCCTTTAGCAACTCAAACGAGTACAGAATTCCAAACACTCCAAAATGAAGTTGAAAGTGGAAATGTTGAAAGTTGTTGTGGTAAGCATATACTTTCAATTAAAGTATGTAGTGTAAGTAATTTAATAAAATCTATAGGTGAAGTAAAAAGTAAACTAAAAACAGCACAACGAACCATTCAGTTGTTGAGAAAACGCATCACAGACATGGAGGAAACATACAGACAACTGTTTGATCAAGATCAGATTGACTTATTAATAAAAGGTTCTCACAGAGGGGTGGAATGGTCTGACAACACAATTACCAGAGGTCTTCGGTTATATATGGCATGTGGACGGAGGGGATATGAAGAAGTCAGAAAACAAAAATTACCCTATCCAAGCATTAGAACATTGCAGCAACGCATTCAAAACTTCAAGTTTGAAACAGGTGCGGTAGATCAAGTTTTTGAACTTTTAGCAATAAAAGTATGTATGCTGTTTGAAACTACAAGCCAGTTCATATGTTATATAGAGACCTTGTATTTTCAGATTTCAACATTTAACCCGCAAGAAAAGTTTGCGTCATTAGTACTGGATGAGATGGCTATTCATCCACAATTACAATACGATAACAGTGTTCATAAAGTGATTGGAAGACCAACCATGTCATTGTCAGGAAATTTAGATAGTTCAGTAGAAGTTGCTACACACGCTTTAGTTTTTATGTTGACAGGCCTAACTAGCCGTTGGAAACAGGCAGTAGGATACGAATTTACAGCCAATTCTTATAGTGCGAAGGAGGCTTTACAGAAAATTTTGGACATTGTCTGTAAAGCGAGTGCAGCAGGCTTGAATGTTAGGACGGTGATATCAGATATGGGTCCACAAAATCGAGCTGTATGGAAATTATTGAATATAGTAGCTCATCGACACGGAAAAATCTCGAATTTTTGTGAACACCCTGTCAATCCTGAAAAACGGCTGTATGTACTTAATGCCTGATGCCGTACACATATTTAAAAATGTAGCAACTGCATTGATAAAGCACAAAGTCTTTGATTTAGATGAATCTATAGTGCAAAAGTATGACTTGCCTTCAAGTACTGTTCTTCTGAAAGCTGTTGAAGAAGTCTTCAGGATTGAACAAGAAAATGAATTAAGAATGGCTCCCAGATTGAAGGACTTTATGTTTAGCCCGACCCATTTCGACAAAATGAACGTGAATTTAGCCTTTGGCTTGTTCAATAATGATACGGCTGCTGCTATAACTTACTATATGAAGACAGAACAGCTGGATCCAACGTATCAAACAACATCTTGGTTTTGCAAACTGTTGTTTCATTGGTTTTCTTTGATGTCTGTCCGCCATCAAAAACTGGGTATATCGAAAACCAATGCGGTGGCTTATGAAGAAACCATGACATTTTTCAAAGACTTTATGGAAATAATTCGTGGACTCCGTGTTAGCAATGGAACATGGCAGCCCTTCCAATGCGGCTTGCTATTAGCAATGCAAACGGCTCTCGATCTACAAGCTGAGTATTTGGAAGATGAAAATTTTAAATATTTGTTACTAGGTCGTTTGACTCAAGATTGCACAGAAAATCTATTTTCACTTTGTCGATCTCGAACACCAGTACCTGGACCTCGTGAATTTAAAACCTCATTACGGTTAATTTTACTATCGCAATATGAAACAGAAAGTAAGGGCAACTACTTTGCAGACAACAGCGAAGCTATCGTTAAATATTGCAAAGAAATGCAAACCAATGAACAGAATCAAAATGAAGATAGCATCATAGAATTTTCTGATCTTGAAATTTATGATGAAAATGCAGAAATAAGTGAAAATGACTCCCAGTGCTTGTATTACTCCATTCTCCACAAGTTGAAAACAGAAACATGCATTAATTGTTTCCAACCATTACTGTGTAATAATATAGAGGAAAAGCATCACATCGCACTATTGACGCAGTTAAAGGATTATAAAGAAAATTTATTAATCTATTCAAATTTGGAATTGGTTGAATTCATTAAAAAGGCGGAACTTTTTTTTCGAGCAATTAAAGAACAGTTGCTGAATAATAGAATGAGTTCGAAGGAAGCAGCTGCATTGTTTTTAGATAAAAACAGTTTTGTGCACTTAACCTGCCATAATGTAATTGAAAAAATTGTTTCCTTGTTTATGCGAACAAGATTTTTTTTCGCATTACGTGACTTTAATAAAAAGTATAATAAAAATAGCAAAGAGACTGCCAGAGCTTCAAGAAGCATTGCAATGAGAAGTGCTTTAAAAGATTTAAAATAAAGTTTTGAATTTTCAAATTTTCGTTTTCCTTTTCAGTACTCTGTTTTTACTTTACTGAACAGTTGTTTTTGACAAGACACTATGTGTGGTTATGCACATTCAAATATCCCGCCAATTTGTGGACCAACAATGGCCGACTTTCGCGTTACTCTCTCAATCTAGTAACTCTAGTTCTAGGAATTGTTTTAATTTTTTTTTGACAAATTTCTCTTTTTAAGTTTTTTTAAGATATCTCGCATATCAGAACATATAACCCCAAAATGGGGTGAAATGGGGTAAATAAGCTTAAACAATCGATATGGGTGTCGTTATTGAGATTTTTTGGGGACGTTAATTGCGAAAATGGCATTTACTCCAAGACGATGGACATGACATAAAATTAAAACTCTATAGTGGTGAAACGGGGTTTCAGAGACAAATTATTTTTGGGCAGAACAACGTTTGCCGGGCCAGCTAGTCTTTATATATATAATTCTTCTGTACGTGTGTATGTAACTGAACTCCTTCAAAACGGCTGGACCGATTTTGATGAAATTTTTTGTGTGTGTTTGAGTGGGTCCCTGGATGGTTTATATTTACAATTGGACCCGGTAGGTGGCGCTGCAATCGGGTTCTAGGAATTAAAAAATTTTTTTTTTACGAATTTCGTTTTTTAATTTTTTTTAAGGTTTCTCGCATATCAGAACATACAACCCCAAAATTTCACCCCCCCCCCCCACCAATCCCCCCAATATTTTTTAAAATAAAAAAAATCGAAAAAAACTTTGCTGAACCTGCTAATAGCAGGCAAACCAACGTTCAGGCAGGACAACGTCTGTCGGGTCCCCCAAAATTTCACCCCCCCCCGCCGCCCCACAGTATTTTTTGAAATGAAAATCTTTATCTTTATATATATAATTCTTCTGTACGTGTGTATGTAACTGAACTCCTTCAAAACGGCTGGACCGATTTTGATGAAATTTTTTGTGTGTGTTTGAGTGGGTCCCTGGATGGTTTATATTCACAATTGGACCCGGTAGGTGACGCTGCAATCGGGTTCTAGGAATTAAAAAATTTTTTTTTTACGAATTTCGTTTTTTAATTTTTTTTAAGGTTTCTCGCATATCAGAACATACAACCCCAAAATTTCACCCCCCCACCAACCCCCCCAATATTTTTTAAAATAAAAAAAATCGAAAAAAACTTTGCTGAACCTGCTAATAGCAGGCAAACCAACGTTCAGGCAGGACAACGTCTGTCGGGTCCCCCAAAATTTCACCCCCCCCCCCCGCCTCATTACAGTATTTTTTGAAATGAAAATCTTTACCTTTATATATATAATTCTTCTGTACGTGTGTATGTAACTGAACTCCTTCAAAACGGCTGGACCGATTTTGATGAAATTTTTTGTGTGTGTTTGAGTGGGTCCCTGGATGGTTTATATTCACAATTGGACCCGGTAGGTGGCGCTGCAATCGGGTTCTAGGAATTAAAAAATTTTTTTTTAACGAATTTCGTTATTTAATTTTTTTAAGGTTTCTCGCATATCAGAACATACAACCCCAAAATTTCACCCCCCCACCAATCCCCCCAATATTTTTTAAAATAAAAAAAATCTAAAAAAACTTTGCTGAACCTGCTAATAGCAGGCAAACCAACGTTCAGGCAGAACAACGTCTGTCGGGTCCCCCAAAATTTCACCCCCCCCCCCCCCCGCCGCCCCACAGTATTTTTTGAAATGAAAATCTTTATCTTTATATATATAATTCTTCTGTACGTGTGTATGTAACTGAACTCCTTTAAAACGGCTGGACCGATTTTGATGAAATTTTTTGTGTGTGTTTGAGTGGGTCCCTGGATGGTTTATATTCACAATTGGACCCGGTAGGTGGCGCTGCAATCGGGTTCTAGGAATTAAAGAATTTTTTTTTTACGAATTTCGTTTTTTAATTTTTTTAAGGTTTCTCGCATATCAGAACATACAACCCCAAAATTTCACCCCCCCTACCAACCCCCCCAATATTTTTTAAAATAAAAAAAATCGAAAAAAACTTTGCTGAACCTGCTAATAGCAGGCAAACCAACGTTCAGGCAGGACAACGTCTGTCGGGTCCCCCAAAATTTCACCCCCCCCCCGCCGCCCCACAGTATTTTTTGAAATGAAAATCTTTATCTTTATATATATAATTCTTCTGTACGTGTGTATGTAACTGAACTCCTCCTAAACGGCTGGACCGATTTTGATGAAATTTTTTGTGTGTGTTTGAGTGGGTCTCTGGATGGTTTAGATTCACAATTGGATCCGGTAGGTGGCGCTGCAGTCGGGTTCTAGGAATTGTTTTAATTTTTTTTTGACAAATTTCTCTTTTTAAGTTTTTTTAAGATATCTCGCATATCAGAACATATAACCCCAAAATGGGGTGAAATGGGGTAAATAAGCTTAAACAATCGATATGGGTGTCGTTATTGAGATTTTTTGGGGACGTTAATTGCGAAAATGGCATTTACTCCAAGACGATGGACATGACATAAAATTAAAACTCTATAGTGGTGAAACGGGGTTTCAGAGACAAATTATTTTTGGGCAGAACAACGTTTGCCGGGCCAGCTAGTCTTTATATATATAATTCTTCTGTACGTGTGTATGTAACTGAACTCCTTCAAAACGGCTGGACCGATTTTGATGAAATTTTTTGTGTGTTTGAGTGGGTCCCTGGATGGTTTATATTCACAATTGGACTCGGTAGGTGGCGCTGCAATCGGGTTCTAGGAATTAAAAAAAATTTTTTTTACGAATTTCGTTTTTTAATTTTTTTTAAGGTTTCTCGCATATCAGAACATACAACCCCAAAATTTCACCCCCCCACCAACCCACCCAATATTTTTTAAAATAAAAAAAATCGAAAAAAACTTTGCTGAACCTGCTAATAGCAGGCAAACCAACGTTCAGGCAGGACAACGTCTGTCGGGTCCCCCAAAATTTCACCCCCCCCCCGCCACCCCCCAGTATTTTTTGAAATGAAAATCTTTATCTTTATATATATAATTCTTCTGTACGTGTGTATGTAACTGAACTCCTTCAAAACGGCTGGACCGATTTTGATGAAATCTTTTGTGTGTGTTTGAGTGGGTCCCTGGATGGTTTATATTCACAATTGGACTCGGTAGGTGGCGCTGCAATCGGGTTCTAGGAATTAAAAATTTTTTTTTTACGAATTTCGTTTTTTAATTTTTTTTAAGGTTTCTCGCATATCAGAACATACAACCCCAAAATTTCACCCCCCCCCACCAACCCCCCCAATATTTTTTAAAATAAAAAAAATCGAAAAAAACTTTGCTGAACCTGCTAATAGCAGGCAAACCAACGTTCAGGCAGGACAACGTCTGTCGGGTCCCCCAAAATTTCACCCCCCCCCCCGCCGCCCCACAGTATTTTTTGAAATGAAAATCTTTATCTTTATATATATAATTCTTCCGTACGTGTGTATGTGACTGAACTCCTCCTAAACGGCTGGACCGATTTTGATGAAATTTTTTGTGTGTTTGAGTGTGTCCCTGGATGGTTTAGATTCACAATTGGATCCGGTAGGTGGCGCTGCAGTCGGGTTCTAGGAATTTTTTTAAATTTTTTTGGACAAATTTCTCTTTTTAAATTTTTTAAAGATTTCTTTCATATCATAACATATAACCCCAAAATTTCACCCCCCACCGCCCCCAATATTTTTTAAAATAAAAAAAAATCGAAAATTATAAAATCGAAAAAACCTTTGCTGAACCTGCTAATAGCAGGCAAACCAACGTTCGGACAGGACAACGTCTGTCGGGTCCCCCAAAATTTCACCCCCCCTCCCCCCCACCAATATTTTGATATAGTAGGGTCTATTAGAGATGACGTAAGGCCCAGGTGGTTGAGCTCCACAATACACCTGCATATCTTTATATATATAATTCTTCTGTACGTGTGTATGTCACTGAACTCCTCCTAAACGGCTGGACCGATTTTGATGAAATTTTTTGTGTGTATTTGAGTGGGTCCCTGGATGGTTTAGATTCACAATTGGATCCGGTAGGTGGCGCTGCAATCGGGTTCTAGGAACTTTTTAAATTTTTTTTTTGACAAATTTCTCTTTTTAAATTTTTTAAAGATTTCTCGCATATCATAACATATAACCCCAAAATTTCACCCCCCACCGCCCCCAATATTTTTTAAAATGAAAAAAAAATCGAAAATTAGAAAATCGAAAAAACCTTTGCTGAACCTGCTAATAGCAGGCAAACCAACGTTCGGACAGGACAATGTCTGTCGGGTCCCCCAAAATTTCAACCCCCCCCCTCCCCCCCACCAATATTTTGATATAGTAGGGTCTATTAGAAATGACGTAAGGCCCAGGTGGTTGAGCTCCGCAATACACCTGCATATTATACGTATAAAACGTTTGTGAGTCACATATCTTTATATATCGAGAGATCCAAAAAAAACTGTTCCTCAGCGATCTGTGGAAATTCAACGTATGAATAATATGTTGGTGACACTGTACGTCAATGTCAAATTCGAGGTTAGCAGGTTAGGATTTGCGTCATTTTGTGTCAAAACTGACGGAAAACCTAACCCAATCGATATGGGTGTCGTTATTGAGATTTTTTGGGGACGTTAATTGCGAAAATGGCATTTACTCCAAGACGATGGACATGACATAAAATTAAAACTCTATAGTGGTGAAACGGGGTTTCAGAGACAAATTATTTTTGGGCAGAACAACGTTTGCCGGGCCAGCTAGTCGTTATATATATAATTCTTCTGTACGTGTGTATGTAACTGAACTCCTTCAAAACGGCTGGACCGATTTTGATGAAATTTTTTGTGTGTGTTTGAGTGGGTCCCTGGATGGTTTATATTTACAATTGGACCCGGTAGGTGGCGCTGCAATCGGGTTCTAGGAATTAAAAAAATTTTTTTCTACGAATTTCGTTATTTAATTTTTTTTAAGGTTTCTCGCATATCAGAACATACAACCCCAAAATTTCACCCCCCCCCCCCACCAATCCCCCCAATATTTTTTAAAATAAAAAAAATCGAAAAAAACTTTGCTGAACCTGCTAATAGCAGGCAAACCAACGTTCAGGCAGGACAACGTCTGTCGGGTCCCCCAAAATTTCACCCCCCCCCCCGCCGCCCCACAGTATTTTTTGAAATGAAAATCTTTATCTTTATATATATAATTCTTCTGTACGTGTGTATGTAACTGAACTCCTTCAAAACGGCTGGACCGATTTTGATGAAATTTTTTGTGTGTGTTTGAGTGGGTCCCTGGATGGTTTATATTCACAATTGGACCCGGTAGGTGACGCTGCAATCGGGTTCTAGGAATAAAAAAATTTTTTTTTTACGAATTTCGTTTTTTAATTTTTTTTAAGGTTTCTCGCATATCAGAACATACAACCCCAAAATTTCACCCCCCCACCAACCCCCCCAATATTTTTTAAAATAAAAAAAATCGAAAAAAACTTTGCTGAACCTGCTAATAGCAGGCAAACCAACGTTCAGGCAGGACAACGTCTGTCGGGTCCCCCAAAATTTCACCCCCCCCCCCCCGCCTCATTACAGTATTTTTTGAAATGAAAATCTTTACCTTTATATATATAATTCTTCTGTACGTGTGTATGTAACTGAACTCCTTCAAAACGGCTGGACCGATTTTGATGAAATTTTTTGTGTGTGTTTGAGTGGGTCCCTGGATGGTTTATATTCACAATTGGACCCGGTAGGTGGCGCTGCAATCGGGTTCTAGGAATTAAAAATTTTTTTTTTTACGAATTTCGTTATTTAATTTTTTTAAGGTTTCTCGCATATCAGAACATACAACCCCAAAATTTCACCCCCCCCCCCCCCCACCAATCCCCCCAATATTTTTTAAAATAAAAAAAATCGAAAAAAACTTTGCTGAACCTGCTAATAGCAGGCAAACCAACGTTCAGGCAGAACAACGTCTGTCGGGTCCCCCAAAATTTCACCCCCCCCCCCCGCCGCCCCACAGTATTTTTTGAAATGAAAATCTTTATCTTTATATATATAATTCTTCTGTACGTGTGTATGTAACTGAACTCCTTTAAAACGGCTGGACCGATTTTGATGAAATTTTTTGTGTGTGTTTGAGTGGGTCCCTGGATGGTTTATATTCACAATTGGACCCGGTAGGTGGCGCTGCAATCGGGTTCTAGGAATTAAAGAATTTTTTTTTTACGAATTTCGTTTTTTAATTTTTTTTAAGGTTTCTCGCATATCAGAACATACAACCCCAAAATTTCACCCCCCCACCAACCCCCCCAATATTTTTTAAAATAAAAAAAATTGAAAAAAACTTTGCTGAACCTGCTAATAGCAGGCAAACCAACGTTCAGGCAGGACAACGTCTGTCGGGTCCCCCAAAATTTCACCCCCCCCCGCCGCCCCACAGTATTTTTTGAAATGAAAATCTTTATCTTTATATATATAATTCTTCTGTACGTGTGTATGTAACTGAACTCCTTCAAAACGGCTGGACCGATTTTGATGAAATTTTTTGTGTGTGTTTGAGTGGGTCCCTGGATGGTTTATATTCACAATTGGACCCGGTAGGTGGCGCTGCAATCGGGTTCTAAAAATTAAAAAATTTTTTTTTTACGAATTTCGTTATTTAATTTTTTTTAAGGTTTCTCGCATATCAGAACATACAACCCCAAAATTTCACCCCCCCCCCACCAATCCCCCCAATATTTTTTAAAATAAAAAAAAATCGAAAAAAACTTTGCTGAACCTGCTAATAGCAGGCAAACCAACGTTCAGGCAGGACAACGTCTGTCGGGTCCCCCAAAATTTCACCCCCCCCCCCCCGCCACCCCACAGTATTTTTTGAAATGAAAATCTTTATCTTTATATACAGTGTGGTCCATTAAGTGTGCAACAAATGGGATATTTTTTTGTTAGTTGTAAAACCGAAATTTAAATACCGCTAAAAGTTAGTGCATGTTCGATAACCATATCAGATGCCCTTAGAATGGCTTCAAGTCAAACAATATACAGGGCAGGACAAAAAATATGTAATTCGTTCAAGAATAAAGTTACCTTATTTAAAAAAATATAGCAAAATTTTATTGAGAAAAGTTGTTTAGAATCAAAAGTTATGCTCAAATACAAAGTCACGGCCTCCTATTCGAATTTTGATTTTTTTTTGTAAAATTTTGTATTATCCCCGTATGATACATATTTTTATTATTCCGATTTTATTAAGAGTTTTTCATATGTAAATTATTATTAGTAGAGCATTTGCCTTGTTAAAAAGAATATTTGCGAAACTCTAAAGTTCTGTTAAATATCGTTGCAACAAACATGAAGTGGACGCTTACCTAAAAAAATATAAATCCAAGTAAATTTTACAAATACGCTTCAAGTTGCTAAAAGTTATTTGAAAGGGATGTTGTTGTGGCTACTTTAAATACATATAAAATCAAAATAATAAAAATATGTATCATACGGGGGTAATACAACATTTTCCAAAAAAGAATCAAAATTCGAATAGGAGGCCGTGACTTTGTATTTGAGCATAACTTTTAATTCTAAACAACTTTTCTCAATAAAATTTTGCTATATTTTTTGAAATAAGGTAACTTTGTTCTTGAACGAATTTCATATTTTTTGTCCTGCCCTGTATATTGTTTGACTTGAAGCCATTCTAAGGGCATCTGATATGGTTATCGAACATGCACCAACTTTTGGCAATATTTAAATTTCGATTGTACAACTAATAAAAAAATTTCCCATTTGTTGCACACTTAATGGACCACACTGTATATAATTCTTCTGTACGTGTGTATGTAACTGAACTCCTTCAAAACGGCTGGACCGATTTTGATGAAATTTTTTGTGTGTGTTTGAGTGGGTCCCTGGATGGTTTATATTCACAATTGGACCCGGTAGGTGGCGCTGCAATCGGGTTCTAGGAATTAAAAAAATTTTTTTTTAGGAATTTCGTTTTTTAATTTTTTTTAAGGTTTCTCGCATATCAGAACATACAACCCCAAAATTTCACCCCCCCCACCAACCCCCCCAATATTTTTTAAAATAAAAAAAATCGAAAAAAACTTTGCTGAACCTGCTAATAGCAGGCAAACCAACGTTCGGACAGGACAACGTCTGCGGGTCCCCCAAAATTTCACCCCTCCCCCCCTCCCTCCAACCAACAATATTTTGATATCGTAGGGTCTATTAGAGATGACGTAAGGCCCAGGTGGTTGAGCTCCACAATACACCTGCATATTATACGTATAAAACGTTTGTGAGTCACAGAGGGCGTAAATTTTCAATCCATACTTGGCCGGCTTTTGAGCCATATCTTTAACTTATATATATAATTCTTCTGTACCTGTGTATGTCACTGAACTCCTCCTAAACGGCTGGACCGATTTTGATGAAATTTTTTGTGTGTGTTTGAGTGGGTCTCTGGATGGTTTAGATTCACAATTGGATCCGGTAGGTGGCGCTGCAGTCGGGTTCTAGGTAGAGTTACTAGATTGAGAGAGTAACGCGATTGATATCGCCAATGTATTTGGCCCATAAATGGCGGTTTGTAACTTTAGCCACTTCCAAAGACGTGATTTCTCAACTTCCTGATTTTGCACCGTCAAGTGATTGGCTAAATTTTGACATTTAACGTCGGACACTTGTTACTTCACTTTTCAGTTATGTCAATTTGTTAACCTTCGGTCTTTGTTACCGTTTTGAGCGTCGGTGAATCGTAAAATGCCAGGGTGTTGTGTGCCTTTTTGTAAAAATCGCAGCGAATCTGGTTTTCGACTGTTTCAGTTACCACAAGGTGAAAAGAATGCACAAAAAAGGCATAAATGGTTGGCGTTTATAAACCGAACTAATTTATCTTCAGGAGTTCGTATTTGTGAAGTAAGTCGATATATACCCACATAGGTACATTAGCAGATTACAACAGATTTGGGGCGATTTGCAATTAATCTGAATCGTTAATTAATTGTTCTTCAATAACAGGCACATTTTGAAACAACCCAATTTGAATCCAACAGACAGGATGGAAGAAAACTTTTAAAATGGAATGCGGTACCTACGATTCAGGTCAATGAATTTCAAAGTCCACCTCCAAAAAAACGTGATGGTAATATTGCGTAATTATTTGATTTGATGCTGTTATACTAAGGCATGTTTTCCCTTTAGCAACTCAAACGAGTACAGAATTCCAAACACTCCAAAATGAAGTTTAAAGTGGAAATGTTGAAAGTTGTTGTGGTAAGCATATACTTTCAATTAAAGTATGTAGTGTAAGTAATTTAATAAAATCTATAGGTGAAGTAAAAAGTAAACTAAAAACAGCACAACGAACCATTCAGTTGTTGAGAAAACGCATCACAGACATGGAGGAAACATACAGACAACTGTTTGATCAAGATCAGATTGACTTATTAATAAAAGGTTCTCACAGAGGGGTGGAATGGTCTGACAACACAATTACCAGAGGTCTTCGGTTATATATGGCATGTGGACGGAGGGGATATGAAGAAGTCAGAAAACAAAAATTACCCTATCCAAGCATTAGAACATTGCAGCAACGCATTCAAAACTTCAAGTTTGAAACAGGTGCGGTAGATCAAGTTTTTGAACTTTTAGCAATAAAAGTATGTATGCTGTTTGAAACTACAAGCCAGTTCATATGTTATATAGAGACCTTGTATTTTCAGATTTCAACATTTAACCCGCAAGAAAAGTTTGCGTCATTAGTACTGGATGAGATGGCTATTCATCCACAATTACAATACGATAACAGTGTTCATAAAGTGATTGGACGACCAACCATGTCATTGTCAGGAAATTTAGATAGTTCAGTAGAAGTTGCTACACACGCTTTAGTTTTTATGTTGACAGGCCTAACTAGCCGTTGGAAACAGGCAGTAGGATACGAATTTACAGCCAATTCTTATAGTGCGAAGGAGGCTTTACAGAAAATTTTGGACATTGTCTGTAAAGCGAGTGCAGCAGGCTTGAATGTTAGGACGGTGATATCAGATATGGGTCCACAAAATCGAGCTGTATGGAAATTATTGAATATAGTAGCTCATCGACACGGAAAAATCTCGAATTTTTGTGAACACCCTGTCAATCCTGAAAAACGGCTGTATGTACTTAATGCCTGATGCCGTACACATATTTAAAAATGTAGCAACTGCATTGATAAAGCACAAAGTCTTTGATTTAGATGAATCTATAGTGCAAAAGTATGACTTGCCTTCAAGTACTGTTCTTCTGAAAGCTGTTGAAGAAGTCTTCAGGATTGAACAAGAAAATGAATTAAGAATGGCTCCCAGATTGAAGGACTTTATGTTTAGCCCGACCCATTTCGACAAAATGAACGTGAATTTAGCCTTTGGCTTGTTCAATAATGATACGGCTGCTGCTATAACTTACTATATGAAGACAGAACAGCTGGATCCAACGTATCAAACAACATCTTGGTTTTGCAAACTGTTGTTTCATTGGTTTTCTTTGATGTCTGTCCGCCATCAAAAACTGGGTATATCGAAAACCAATGCGGTGGCTTATGAAGAAACCATGACATTTTTCAAAGACTTTATGGAAATAATTCGTGGACTCCGTGTTAGCAATGGAACATGGCAGCCCTTCCAATGCGGCTTGCTATTAGCAATGCAAACGGCTCTCGATCTACAAGCTGAGTATTTGGAAGATGAAAATTTTAAATATTTGTTACTAGGTCGTTTGACTCAAGATTGCACAGAAAATCTATTTTCACTTTGTCGATCTCGAACACCAGTACCTGGACCTCGTGAATTTAAAACCTCATTACGGTTAATTTTACTATCGCAATATGAAACAGAAAGTAAGGGCAACTACTTTGCAGACAACAGCGAAGCTATCGTTAAATATTGCAAAGAAATGCAAACCAATGAACAGAATCAAAATGAAGATAGCATCATAGAATTTTCTGATCTTGAAATTTATGATGAAAATGCAGAAATAAGTGAAAATGACTCCCAGTGCTTGTATTACTCCATTCTCCACAAGTTGAAAACAGAAACATGCATTAATTGTTTCCAACCATTACTGTGTAATAATATAGAGGAAAAGCATCACATCGCACTATTGACGCAGTTAAAGGATTATAAAGAAAATTTATTAATCTATTCAAATTTGGAATGGTTGAATTCATTAAAAAGGCGGAACTTTTTTTTCGAGCAATTAAAGAACAGTTGCTGAATAATAGAATGAGTTCGAAGGAAGCAGCTGCATTGTTTTTAGATAAAAACAGTTTTGTGCACTTAACCTGCCATAATGTAATTGAAAAAATTGTTTCCTTGTTTATGCGAACAAGATTTTTTTTCGCATTACGTGACTTTAATAAAAAGTATAATAAAAATAGCAAAGAGACTGCCAGAGCTTCAAGAAGCATTGCAATGAGAAGTGCTTTAAAAGATTTAAAATAAAGTTTTGAATTTTCAAATTTTCGTTTTTCTTTTCAGTACTCTGTTTTTACTTTACTGAACAGTTGTTTTTGACAAGACACTATGTGTGGTTATGCACATTCAAATATCCCGCCAATTTGTGGACCAACAATGGCCGACTTTCGCGTTACTCTCTCAATCTAGTAACTCTAGTTCTAGGAATTGTTTTAATTTTTTTTTGACAAATTTCTCTTTTTAAGTTTTTTTAAGATATCTCGCATATCAGAACATATAACCCCAAAATGGGGTGAAATGGGGTAAATAAGCTTAAACAATCGATATGGGTGTCGTTATTGAGATTTTTTGGGGACGTTAATTGCGAAAATGGCATTTACTCCAAGACGATGGACATGACATAAAATTAAAACTCTATAGTGGTGAAACGGGGTTTCAGAGACAAATTATTTTTGGGCAGAACAACGTTTGCCGGGCCAGCTAGTCTTTATATATATAATTCTTCTGTACGTGTGTATGTAACTGAACTCCTTCAAAACGGCTGGACCGATTTTGATGAAATTTTTTGTGTGTTTGAGTGGGTCCCTGGATGGTTTATATTCACAATTGGACTCGGTAGGTGGCGCTGCAATCGGGTTCTAGGAATTAAAAAAAATTTTTTTTACGAATTTCGTTTTTTAATTTTTTTAAGGTTTCTCGCATATCAGAACATACAACCCCAAAATTTCACCCCCTCACCAACCCCCCCAATATTTTTTAAAATAAAAAAAATCGAAAAAAACTTTGCTGAACCTGCTAATAGCAGGCAAACCAACGTTCAGGCAGGACAACGTCTGTCGGGTCCCCCAAAATTTCACCCCCCCCCCCCGCCGCCCCACAGTATTTTTTGAAATGAAAATCTTTATCTTTATATATATAATTCTTCTGTACGTGTGTATGTAACTGAACTTCAAAACGGCTGGACCGATTTTGATGAAATTTTTTGTGTGTGTTTGAGTGGGTCCCTGGATGGTTTATATTCACAATTGGACCCGGTAGGTAGCGCTGCAATCGGGTTCTAGGAATTAAAAATTTTTTTTTTTACGAATTTCGTTTTTTATTTTTTTTAAGATTTCTGGCATATCAGAACATATAACCCCAAAATTTCACCCCCCCCTCCCACCAACCACCCAATATTTTTTAAAATAAAGAAAATCAAAAAATCGAAAAAAAATTGCTGAACCTGCTAATAGCAGGCAAACCAACGTTCAGGCAGGACAACGTCTGTCGGGTCCCCCAAAATTTCACCCCCCCCCCCCCCCGCCGCCCCCAGTGTTTTTTGAAATGAAAATCTTTATCTTTATATATATAATTCTTCTGTACGTGTGTATGTCACTGAACTCCTAAACGGCTGGACCGATTTTGATGAAATTTTGTGTGTGTGTTTGAGTGGGTCCCTGGATGGTTTATATTCACAATTGGACTCGGTAGGTGGCGCTACAATCAGGTTCTAGGATTTTTTTTTAATTTTTGACGAATTTCTTTGTTTTAATTTTTTAAAGATTTCTTGCATATCAGAACGTATAACCCCAAAATTTCACCTCCCCCCACTACCCTCCAATATGTTTTAAAATGAAAAAAATCGAAAATCGAAAAAACGTTTGCTGAACCAGTTAGCGGGCAGGACAACGTCTGTCGGGTCCGCTAATAGCAGGCAGCGGGCAGCATGGGCGCCGTTAGAAAACTTCTCAGGGAGGGGCAATATTTTTTCGATATTGAGATAAGACAATTAAATTCACAGAGGGACTAAAAAAAGAAACAATTGATGCGCACCTAAAAATGCTATTAGGTTTTAAAAAATATAAAAACAAAATACTACAGTGTTTGGACAAAATACCTGTATTACCATCACGTTTTGTGTATCTAAATTAAAAATAATAAAATCATTACGTTCTTTACTACATCTTTACTTTATGAGTTGGGCATCGAAGCGCACAGAATAGTGAAGCGTTAGTAATCGCAATACACAATAATGCAGACATAAAATTAATTAACAAATAAAATAATATATGCAAAAAAATACACATACCATATAGATCGGATCGAAGTCCCAAATAAAAAACAATGTAAACCAGGATACACAATAATCTAACAGTAGTAACTCAACCAGAGAGCAAATAAGACTAACTTGAAATAAGTAATGCATTTATTTTAAATATTTGCTAACATTTCGTGCAGGTGCACTGGGATTTGGCGAGCCATTGAATTTATTACTTGAACGTGCTTAGACACAAGAAAACCCAACATCGGTCGGCCGTTATATAAAGGCGTCAAAAAATGGAAATTTAAATATTGTTTTGTATAGCGCTGAGTGACAAATTCATAGACGCCCCTCATCTCGATATTTCGGTCATCGACTTGTTTCTGCTTATTCAAAGAATCGGTTCTGTAAAGTGAGCGGACAAATGAATAAATCGTTGCTGTTATTACGCACACGATATAATATTATTACACCCTATGAAAATAATTTCTGTGCGGTGAGTTCTGATAGCTCAGCGGTCAGCGTCTGGCGAGTAATGGTGGATTATATTATTTTTGGAAAAATCCAGGGAGGGGCAAGCGCCCCTCCTTGCCCCTATGTAACGGCGCCCATGGCGGGCAGGACAACGTCTGTCGGGTCCGCTAATAGCAGGCACCGGGAAGGACGTCTGTCGGGTCCGCTAATAGGAAGCAGCGGGCAGGACAACGTCTGTCGGGTCCGCTAATAGCAGGCACTGGGAAGGACGTCTGTCGGGTCCGCTAATAGAAAGCAGCGGGCAGGACAACGTCTGTCGGGTCTGCTAGTCTATATATATGTTATCTCTATTTCAAGTAAGATGTTTGTGAATATTACTATGTGTTTCATACTTGTCCAGGTTGTTTTCTGTATACCAAAGACAGTGAAAAATAAAAAGGCAGGGTACTGTTAAAATATTCAAATCAGTGAAACTCTGCTTACAGTCAGCTCTATAGTGAAGTTTAGCAATCGCTCTTATGGCTTTTCTTTGAAGACCAAAGACTCTCTTAACATTTGGAGCATGACCCCAAGCTAATAAAGCATAAGCGAGCCTTGAGTCAATACACGCATAGTATGCTGATAAAACAACTCTTTCAGGCACCACATTCACCAAATTTCTGATTGCATATACACCCAAGGCAACCTTTTTACATAATTCATCAATGTGAATATTCCATAAAAGTTTTGAGTCAACCTGTACCCCGAAAAACCTGACTGATTCTGTATATTCTACATCAGAGAAAGAGCGCAAAGAAAAATAGAGCTCCTCCGTTTTAGACTGATTCATGTTTCACTGATTTGCAGTGAACCATTCTGTAACCTTTGATTGTGTCTCCTCCATAATTGATTCTAATTCATGTAATTCTGTAGCCTTTTTTATAATAGTTGTATTGTCCGCAAAAAGAACCAGGTCAGCACTAGGGTCACAGCTTCCAAGATTATTTACGTAGACCAAAAAGAGCAGCTGCTCTAGCACTGAACCTTGGGGCACACCATAAGAAACATCTTCAAGTTCTGATGTACGACCCTATATGTCAACCATTTGTTTCCTATTGGTGAGGTAAGATGTGATGAGCTTTAAACTATTCAAATCAAACTTATATCTTAATTTATCCACAAGCAGCCTGGAGAAGACACAATCAAAGGCTTTACTAAGATCACAAAATAAAGCCCCATCGTAGTTGACATAGAAGACCTAAAACCAAATTGTGTAGAGTTAAATAAACTGTTTGTTTCAAAGTAATCATTAATTCTCTTTTTCAAAGCCAATTCAAAAACTTTAGAGAAGATAGGAACTATTGATATTGGCCTGTAGTTGTCAATGATGTCAACAGGTCCTTTCTTGTGTATAGGCACCACCCTGGCTATTTTCAGTATCGATGGAAATATAGAGTCTCTAATACACAGGTTTAATAGTTTTGTAAGGGGAAAAATTATATCATTTACAACACTTTTTAAGATTTTGCTGTTTAAACCAAAATAGTCCCGACAACTTTTATTTTTAAGACTATTTATTAAGTCCCTAACTTCTATAAATGATACCTCATCAATGTAACCTCTCCAAAACAGGCAGATGCACACCCACATATGCACTTATATATTCATTAGAAGTTGTTCCACATACGGGCCGTTTTTTAGCTTTTTTTATTTCTGCTCGATAGTGTTTCGTATAATTCTTTAGCAATAGTTTAACATCATCTGAGTTGTGCAATCGTGCCAATTGCCTATAAAAATTTAGTAGTTATTTCACGTTTTGCTTGAGCTGTTCATTAAACCAGGTAACAATTGGTTTGTTAACTTTATGCATAAATTGTTTTTCTGGGAAAGCCAAGTCAGCGCAATTTTTAAATAATATACAAACATTTCAAATTTAACCTCAGTACTAGTTGTCTTATCAGTAATGAAGTCCCAACTAATTTTACTCACCAAAAACCTGAAATGCGAGAGGCCTCGCACTGTGATTTACCTATACTTTGTGCACACTATTTGCTCATTAGGCTGGGACAAATCAAACTCCATGGCAACAGCCAGGTGATATGAAAACCCTACATACCCTTCACAGTCGGATACATTTGTAATAGTATATTGTATGTTAAGAGCTGAAAGTGCATTCTTGCCGCTTGCGCATGAATATTGCTGGTTGAGGCAAAGCCGAAACCAGCAATCATGCAAAAGCGGCAAGCGCACTTTTAGCTCGAAACATACATACTATTTTTTCGACGACTGAGCATATTATTAATGGAAAATATCATATTTCATTTTATTGCAAATATTAATTCACAATCAAGTTAACATTACTCGCGCAGTCTATTAAGCACGGGTCACACTAGGCTGGTTGCCAGCCAAAAATGTAGTAGCCACTACTGTCAGCCGTCAATCAGCTTGGTGTGACCACAAAATTCGACGCTGGCGTCGCCAGCCGGCGAGTATTCGTCAGCGGTTGGCGACGTTGGACATGTTCAACTTTTGGCAGCAGGCAGCGGTGACTAAAGCACAGGTCACACTAGGCTGCTTACCAGCTGCTGCTGACCAGCGGCTGACAGTAGCACCAGCAAACAGCGGCTGGCAACCCGGTAACACTGTCGGCTGCTACTCGCCAGTTTACTATTTGATATTCAGCAAGCATGTCGTCTGTGGGTTCCCGTAAAAAACAAATAATTAAGCGGTTGTTAAGGGAGAATGTGAGAGAGTTTTCTTTAGAAATGCTTAACCAGTTTAACCACAATCAGAGACGATGGTGGATTAGGTCGTGGATACAAAAAAGAGAAGAATTAGGTGCATCTTCAAGACTTTTTCAGGAGCTGAGAGAAGAGGACCCAGAAACATAGAAATGTTTTAAGAATGACGGTCCCTCAATTTTAAGAATTGTTGGATTTAGTTGAACCTTTAATTAAAAAACAAGATACCAAATTTAGACAGGCGATTCCGTGTAAGACAAAGTTAGAAATTACCTTAAGATATCTTGCAACTGGAGATGGATTTATCTAATTTATTCTCTTAAAATTGCAGAAAATATATATATGACCTCTATTGTAATAAAGCGTTGCCAATTAGAAATTGAGAAAGTAAATTATCATATATAATGCAACTAGTAGGTCGTTGATTATCAAATAATAATTTCTGTTTACACGAGATGTATTATACCGTGTGTCCCAAAAGTCTGGAATAAATTCAGTATTTCCTGACATGTACGTTTCCGGCTAAAATCCTCGGACCCGTCAATTTTTATTTTTATTCGAGCATTTTTTCAAATAAAATGCATACATACAGTATGAGGTATGGCGTTATCAATGTTTTTTTTAAATAAAAACCCCTTTTTTTATGACGGAATCTGAAAGAACGCATCTTTTTACTTGCGTTAAGCTGATTTGCAAAATTGCAAAATACTAAGTTTACTAATTTCTAAAACAACTAAATTAAATGTACAAATTGTGCACCGTTGTCTGCCTGATAGTAACTAAGACGACCGATATGTTTTTCGTTGATTGCTGTCATCGATAAAAGCGTAAAATCACACTTCTTAAAATCAAATTTGGTATTTTGCAAATTTTTTTTTTTTATTAATTTTTTGTAATGTGACCTATACCCAAAAATTACCTTAGCGTAAGTAAAAAGATGCATTCTTTCAGATTTCGTAAAAAAGGGGGTTTCCATTTAAAAAAACATCGATAACGTCATACCTCGTACACGGGACACCCTGTATGTATGCATTTTATTTCAGAAAGTGCTCAAATAAAAATTAAAATCGACGGGTCCGAGGATTTTAGCCGGAAACGTACATGTTAGGAAATACTGAATTTATTCCAGACTTTTGGGACACACGGTATATATAACAGAAATGATTTGATAATCAAAAAGACACGAGTTGCATTCGACTAAATTATATCACGAGTCAATAAACAATGTTTGAATAATTTATTTATAAATATTAAAAGTACAGTTAGTGTAGTTGCTATGACAATTGTACTTTCAGCAGATACCGCGATGTTTGTGAAGATATTTGACTATCAGTTATTAGTCAAGATGGATAATTTTGAAATATATTTAAAAACGAAATAATTTCTTTCCCATTCAACTTGAATTCATTCATTGTAACAAATTAATATAACAATTATAACAAAAAACAAAAGACCACGTGGTAGATACGATAGCTAGTTACTCGCTGCCGATAGTGGCAATAGTGGTCCGACTGCGCTGCCGGCTAGTGCCAGCGGTCACGTGATCTATTAGTCACTGCTGCCTGCTGCCAAAAGTTGAACATGTCCAACTTCGCCAGCCGCTGACGAATACTCGCCGGCTATTTTGTTCACGTGGAAACCCAAAATGCTTGGCGAGCGGCAAAGTGATGAAAACGCACGCTCAGCGGCAAATGTCAACTTTCTGTTGTCAAATTACAGTGAGAAGAATCTACTTTCAATAACAGTCGTCGAAAATTTTTTTATCAAGGCATGCCTCCGCTCTTGTATTGTCATCTATAAGAAAGTTTAAGCCATAGGAGCGAATTTGATCGATCATACTCAAAGCCTGAGTACCTTGACTTTTAAAATCAACATTAAAATCGCCATTTATGATGAGTGAATACTTTAATTTTGATACCATATCTAGAATAAGTTTCATTTGTTCCAAAAATATGTTAAAATTTGTACCTGAAGGCCTATAAATAGTTATTACTAATATTTTTAACTTATCCGATTGTACTGCAGTAGTAGCAGGCAATTGACACCAATAAAAACAAGCATTTGCATTAATTGAACACTTACTCTTTTTTGTTTCCAGTTGCAACTTTGAGAGGTTGGGGTTAAAGCATAGAGTGAAAAACTTGTGATTTGTTTTTTGCCCCCTGGACATTATAGAAGCGTCATGGAATGCTTTTCAGGCAATGGTTTTTTTATGACTATCAAAGAAGCTTGACATATGCCCAAATCCACCACAATTTAGTGAAAAAATAGTGCAATTTGAAGAAGAATAGCGTACGTTGGAAGAACCGAGACCTGCAATAGTTGTGTTGAAAACGTTAGTGCTGGTACTGAAAAGCTGCTTATGGAAAGTTTGAAAAACACTATAGCAATCACTGAAAATTTGGTTTTTATGTGACATTTTATGAAACCAAGATAATGCAACTGCACATATAGCAGTAAAAACTTTTTTGTAATACCTACTTGTTAAATACTTCTTTAAGGACTGTTTACTACTGCGTAAGCAACCTCTTTACGGCCCGGCCGTAAAAAGTGTCCGTAAAGACCACGGCCTGCTAAATTGTGTGCCAAACGTCAAAGTGACGTTTGTCACACAAATCCAGCAGCAAGCAAGCCTTCAACTCCACATAGAAGGCGCAAAAGACTGCTAGAACTCCTGAACATACGCTAAAATAACTTGCTCATTCAGAATCTTAACGTCTTTAGGAATATCTTCATCATTTTCTACAGATGTCATAAGTTACGAGCTGGTTACAACTTAAAACTGATTACAACCATACACGAAATTGGAAATAACTGACATTTATAAACAACAGTTGCAACGTTCTACGCACTCTCAATCATTCTAAAATGTCATTACACAAACCTAGCGTTTTGATGAAAATAAATTAGAAAAATATAGATATGACCGAATTGTATGTAGGTACTACAAAAACTATTGTACAATACACGTCCGTTAGGGCCTTTACTGCCTCGCCAGTATTATTCGACTCGCTCTTCGAGCTCGTCTCACAAATTCTCTGGCTCGGCAGTAAAGGCTATCCTAACGGACTTCTACTGTAAAATACTATTAATCGCTTACACGAATCTGGAGTCCAGCTGCTCACTCACAGTAAACAATCTTGCTCTCAGCTACAAGTATTCTATAAAACAAGATATAGCATATTTTTTATTCAATAATACAAACAATTCAAATATGTCGGCTTACATTTAAAAATATTAATACAAATATAATAAACAAATATACGTAACTAGGGACATGATACAAAAGCAAACTAAACAAACCATTCTGTTGCAGGTACAGAATTAATTCAGATGAACCTACTCTTAACTTAATAAAAGTGCAAGCAATCAATTACAAATTCGAATTGTAATATTAATTTATTACAATTTGTTCAATTATCATGCACGATTTAAAAAGCAACTGCTGTATAACGTACAGTCTTTATTATCAGTTACAACATGAGTCGTAATTATAAACTTAGAACCATTGTAAAACAATGTTGGAAAGTTTTTTTTCTTATGCTGTCAACATTAGTTAATGTTTTCCTCAAAATACTATGTACAGAAAAATATAATACGAGTGCAGAATTTAAACTATTTTAAACTGCTGCAAATCGGCTTTCATCTTATTAACTTTATCTTGCCAAATCGGTACTAATGGATCTCTCACTGGTCCAACATTGATAGGAGTTAGAAGATTCATAGCTGCTTTCATTACTGGCAGCAGCTCACCTAGAAATTTTATATTTTTGGATAGTGTTGATACAAGGGTCAACAATAATAAACTCACCATGCCTAGAAATGGCTTCAAGAACACTCTTGAGCATACCCTGAGACTCTTTCGCATCCTTGATGTTCCCTACTTTGACAGCTTCGTAGATAGTCTGGGCAATCTTTGGTAAAAAATTCAGCGTCATCCCTACAAGCGAATTGAAGCCACTCGCAAAGGCCCCTAGCATGATCTAAAAGCTCTACTACAGAATCACCATAACAAGTCAACCTTAATTACCTCGTCGGTGCCCATAAAAACTATGAATTTGTCCTCGTTGACTTGCAACGCTGAGGTGGCCTCTTTCAGATCATTATCGCTGAAAATTATCCCAACAAATGAGTCTATTTCACCCAATATGTCGCTGAGGAACTTCGTCATATCGACTGAAATTCAGCTTAAAATTATAATTGTAGCCGAGATTAAATACACTTACCATTCACCCCTGTATATGTAGGGTTGTGGTGATACAACAAAGGCACCGTAGTTGCGCTATCGCTAATGATTTTTACATACCGCATCAAGTCGAAGTGATCCTTCGGCTTACTGTACAAATCAGGCAGAACTACTATCGAGCCAACCTTCTTTCTTTCTGCATGTCGTACCTGTGTTCAGTAAGGCAACTACAAATACACTAGGATTTGCAAGCGAATGCAAACTTACCATTTCCTGTACTTCTTTAAGAGGGGCTCCTCCAACTTGCACCATTAAATGCTGCTTAGTTTTGTCACAGGCTTTCACCCATTCTTCTGTCAATCTCATTCGCTCAGCTGGTGTTAGAGACATTCCTTCACCGAGCATATCGTTTACTAGTGGAAATAGGTATGATCAGATTTAATAAACATTGTACATCACCATTTAGTCTTTATATACAGGGATACTCAATTGCCAGGATCACCATTGCGATTGCCCATTATTATGCTGAATATTATTCAAATATAAATTGGAGCTAGCTGTCCTAGTTGTTGAGTTAAGCCCATGAAACTAGTTTTCATTTGTGTTAGTTCGTTTAAGTTGATTAAGCTACTTGACCAAGCTATTTTGATATTGTTACAACATTTTTAGAAGAATTCAAATCTGCTTTTAGACTTTTTAAGCACAACATCTTTGACAATCTACTGTACACAGCAATCATCAGCTTTAGACGAAGTCCTGCCTTCATTATCTATTACTGACTTGTAGCCGGTGGCATCATGTTAATGTAGTTCTGTGGTATAACATTTTCTAATTTAAAGAGCAGAGTGGCTAGTGCATACATGAGTATCGATAGTCTGCGCAACTAGTAGTACATACATGAGTACAACTAGCAGTAGCGATTATTCATACCATGGCCTCCTGGATTAGTACGTGACTGACGTCTGTACGCGGCCCGCCACATTTGTATATTTTTTGTGATTCTGAGGCCAACGTACTTTAGCGCCATCTGTTGCGTTTTTGATCAATTATCTGTAACGTAGGCGCAACTTTCTAGATTAATATTAATCCAGGAGGCCGTGGACATATGCAACCAAATGCACAAGCGCAACGTACTGTAGCGCCTCTACAAACTATAAAAAACGCCTTGAACTAAAAATGCGTCGGGCCGCGTAGAGACGTCAGTCACGTACTAATCCAGGAGGCCGTGATTCATACACATTATTTCACTCGAAAGTTAGGTTAGAAATGCAATGGTTACTTGTGATGGTACAGTATTGTAAACATGAAAATGTTACCACTTAATTTTAATTTTTTTTTAGCACCTAGTGGTCAATAGTAGAACCACCAAATTCCAGCAACATGTTTTGTACATATCATGCAATGGTATGTTAAGAAAAATATTTTAAAAAAAGTAAGAAAATATCAATTTTTTGATGAACTATGCAGAAAATAAAAATGATTGTATCGAAGCTATGCCAAACTTTCTGAAAACTTCAGGAATTATCCTTCACATATGAGATCGTCAAAATACCACAGATAACTACGAAAGACTAACAGAAAGAGAAATTTGGGGTGCAGTGGTACGAGCTTAACGAGTGGGTGTTCTAAAGTCAATTGTGTGTGTTGCATTTAAGAAAACTCTGTAACGTCAAATATGTGATTAGTGTACATCATGAAAAGCAAACTTTATAAACGTCAAGAACTGATTTGCGTTTGTCGTACTTGCAGCAAACAGCAGGCATTCCATAGCACCACAGCATGGAAGGGCCCTACTAAGAGGAATACAAAACAACACGTCTCCGATCGGTCTAAGAGAACCCACTTTGGACCCCGATCCGAGACAGACCACCTTTGGAAAATAGTGAGCAATTACGCAAGTCACAGGAAACCGGTAATAAAATCTGAAGCACTCATGCCCAGCTGATGATAGGTATTATACTCGAAGAATGTACCGAGATTCCTATGGGCAGGCGTTCTTTCAGGAATCCTTTCTCCTTGTCTAAGGGAGCAGCATATAAAACCAGACAGCATGACATCTCAACATTGCGTCTCCATTGCCGGTCTGCTCACTGAGTTTTTTGGAGGCTTTTGGTCAGATTCCATAGCCTATTTTTCGAGTTAGATTCCGGCATTCGTTTATATAATTCGCAATTTTTATGTTCTACATACTAACGTATTTGTATGTGTTTGTATTTTATGTTCTAATATAAAGAAAATGAACATTATTATTGTCTACTACGGTATACTTTATTAAACTACAAATAATACCTCAACGACACAACATAATGTTTCCCAAATTATGTTATATATTTTTTTAAATAACTAATTGTTTAAGAACAATATCCCAACTTCAAATAATTGTTTGGAAATAGTATATTACGCAACAAGTTTAGAAAAGTGATGTTTTACTGAACAAGTATGGCTGGTTTGAGTACGAGCGTTAGCGAGTATTTAAACGGCCATACGAGTTCAGTAAAACCACTTTCTGTTCAGTTTTGAGGCGAAGTGCCAAAGTGACTGATGTCTTTGTATTTCCTGTGGAAGAAGACATAGGGATTGCAAACCAAGATAAAATTTAACAATACTTGCAAAATCCAGAAACTTTCAGTAGTTTAAAGCTATGAAATTTATAGGCACCTGCCAAAGATTTTTCTTAATATACAATCTCATGAGGATTACTTTAATCTAGACTTTACCAGAGCGCTTTTAAAAGAATCATTACAGAAATCCAAAAATTCATCTATTCTATTTGACTTCCTAAAAATAGATGGTGCTACATAGATCGTTTACTTGAACATCCCTGCACATGTTCCTTACGTAAAATCCGGTTTACCATTGAGTTAGTGAAAATTAGATACACACTCTGGGGTGTTATTTTTAAATAGTAGTTATAGGCAATTGGAGGTAAGCATTTTTTAAGCTACTGTTTTTGTACTGCACAAAGTTATTGAAAATAACATCGGTCATAAGCTCTAAATGTAATTTAGAACACAACGTGTTTTGCGTCGACAATGTATTTCTTCTTCTTTAATGCTTTCGCTGCCTCTCTCTGCTTTACTGATGATGGAGCGGGGCGGTTTACTTCCCGCGAGTGATACGTGAAGCCATAGAAATAGAAAAACATCCAAATAATATCAACAGGGAAGATGGGTCTAAGCTTAGTAAAACGTGGACCCCTGTGACACATGATCTAAAGCATTACAACCACTGTGCATCATACGGCGACGCCCCACGTATTACGTTGCACTCGGACGACCAACCAGCGTTACGCCACTCCGTGCGCCTGGCACAGAGGACTATAAATAGCTCCACACCGACCTTCGGTTCTTAGTGCGACTTTCACTCTGATGATGCAAGCTGCAAGGTCTTGCGAAACGTTAGTGAATATGGATGCACAAACAGCAAAACGGCCAAATCTGCCTAAGTATCCTCGTTCTCAAGATACTCAAACAATACGAGCCATTAAAGAGCATGGCCTTCAAGCGGGTTTTTGCTCGACTTCACAAGGTACAAAACACATTAAGCCAGAAAATGCTGGGTGTTCATATATAAATACTACGCGGTCTAAGCCAAAATTCTATGCTAAGGAAAATAATTCGAGTAAGCCTCCAACAGTACATAACCACCAAACATGTTGTTTTAACCAAGAAGGTATTTCAAAGACATCATTTAAACTGTAATTTGTGTCAATATAAATGTCATATTCATTGTGTGGACAGATACATCACCTCCATCACACGGCAAAGTTTTTACCGAATTTAAGTGTGCAAAACTGAGGGTAAATTGGAGAAAAGTGCAGAGTGGCTTCCCACCGAAGATGCACAGCGTAAACAGAGACAGACTAAAGACAAGTATTATCTGCATAAGTAATAACAAATATAAAATAAAATGAGTAATTTAGATGGTAAATCAATGGATGAGAAAAAAAGAAAGAGAGAAACAAAATATGAAGACAGCGAGGAAGAAGTAGCAATTTTCGCAGAAACCAGAAAAACCGTCACATCACCAGAAAACAAAAGAACGACAAGAAAATAGATCAGATACTGAACATGCTGCAGAAACTGATATTAGATGAACGAAATAAGACAAGATATTATTAAAAACAGCAAAGAAGTAGAATAACTAAAGAAAGAAATCGAAAACCTAAAAAATCAGAATAATAATATAAAACAAGATTATGTAGATTAAAAAGCAGTTACAAGATACAAACACGAGACTAGAACAATTAGAAAATGAGAAGAGAAGAAAGAACATAGTAGTAACAGGAATAGCTATGGATGCCAATAAGGCAAGAGAAATAAAGACAAAAATGGAAAACTGGAAATAGAAGTGAAGATCGACACAGCTTACAAGATGGGACCAAAGGTATGTTTAATACAACTAGGGAGTTCAGCAGATAAGATGGAGATAATGAGGAATGAGGCAAAATTAAGGAACATAAATGGCGAAAAAACAAGGCAAGAAGGAGATATCAGGAAAGAAATTAGAAAGAGAGCAGAGGAAAAGAGAAACCAAAGAAAACATGTGAACAACAGACACCTGAAGCTAATTATAGATGGCAAAGAATTGGACTGGAATAAAGAGAAGGGGCGGTTAGAAGAAGTGAATAGAAGCGCAATGTGGATAGTCAAAGAACAAAAAAATGAAATAGGAAAAGGAAATAACAAAGTAGGACTCAGAAATGATAATGTGAACATAGAATGTAATTGAAGTGTATGAAGCAGGGGCCGTGAAGAATTTAGAAATAGAAGCAAAAAAGTACAGACTGGATATAATAGCAATGCAAGAAACACACATAAAGGAAACAAGTATAATGAAGCTATTAGTTGTCAATTGTTATGGAAGAAATTAAATTATAGTTTTAGCGTATCTTACTGTGTAGTCTGTACTTGCCGCAGACATATTTTTCGCTTCTTATACAATAATTATTAGCAGGCTACAATGCTACATCTTGCACAGCAGTGCCGGCCTTAGCCTGTAGGTGCCCCGGTGTGACTTCCTAAAGAGCGACCCTAAAAATTACAAAAAAATCCAAAAAAAACCATATGGGGATAAAATTTAGGTTTATTAATTATATGTAACTTACAAAAAATGCAAACAGCAAAAACAAATAGTAAATTATAGTCCGGTCAATTTAGACATAAAAATAGTGGTCAAATAACAAAAATTCCCGGAGAGCCAAATATTGGTGGAGAGCTGGGGTTTACCATTACAAATAAAGTTTTAAAAATCCCCATCGATCCTATGTGTGCTACAAAAGTTATTTGGGGTCAAAGGTCAAAATTTTAGGTTTTTTGGATTTTTCTCCAAAACGGTAAGTTTTATCAAAAAAAAAACCTCAAACCAAAGTTGTAGATCTTAAAGTTCTCTACAAAAATGGTCTTCATGATTTTTTTCCTAAGAGTTACCATTCCTGAAATATCGCGATTCTAAGAGTCACATTATACATGATATGCACATATAAGCCACGTATATACATAATCAGGCACTTAAGACAAGTATAAATACCTATTTGTGTCTCTTTTATATATATTATACTATTCTGAAAACATTTATTCAAAAGATAGTCAGTCCCTAACTGAATCCCCTCTACCCACGTGGCCTTGAAAAACATCTGGCTGTTCTATTGTCCGTAGGTCTCGTTCATATACCTGTTTCTTTTAGTGCTAAAGGTTCAGTTCAAGTGAATATACGTACTTATTACAAGCGTCTACCATTTAGGTTATTTGTGCTATTTTATAGCTCGAAAAAATGTCTCAGTTTTGCTTTATTTGCAATAAACTTTTAACTGAAGATGAAACAGTTGTGGTTAATCGTGGAATGCCAACTTTAATCGAGGCTAGTGTCGCGAGAGGTGATGAGTTTACTGAGTATTTAAGAACTCAAAAATTCGTTACAATACACGTGGATCGCAGAAAATCATACACCCGGAAAACTTCAATCGCTGCAGTAAAAAGACAACGTGAGGAGAAACAGGCTAGTACTTCAAAAATAAGTCCACCTCGTACTAGAACGCGAGTAAGTGAAGAAAATTTTTGTTTTAAAAAATACTGTTTATTTTGTGGCAATAAAGCCAATGAAGAAACTGAGAAAAAGAAAGCACAGCATCTTCGAAAAAAAAAATTATAACGTGACTACACTAAAATTCAAAGAATCCCTGTTGAAATTAGCTAAAGATCGTTCTGATGATGTTTCAAAGGCTGTTCTTGAACGTATTAATTTGGAGTATGATTTAGTCACTGCTGATGCAAAATACCAATACAGTTGTTACAAATCTTTCTTAAAACCTAATATTGGTGGTAAAATTGGCCGTCCACAAGATGAAACTGTAAACTCTGCGATGGAGAAAATTTTTCAATTCATAGAAACGAGTGATGATTGCCAGTTTTCGTTGGATGAATTAAAGAAAAATTTTTTGAGTATGAATTAGCCCCTTACCCCTTATCACTCTTCGATGCAGCTGGAATGCGTAAAACAACAAAGTCAGCAATTTACGATTGCTTTCAATCAGTCAATACTGAGGTTGATCGTACAAACGCTACTTACATTATTGATGGAGGATACCTACTACATCACGTTGTGTGGGATCGAGGAGAAACCTTTAGCGTTATTTTTGATAAATATGTTCAGTATCTACGCAGACATTATGGGCTTACAGTGACGGTAGTATTTGACGGCTACAGTGACTCGACAAAGAATATTAAAGCTGCAGAACAACGTCGTCGAATTACAAAAACATCATCGGGTTCCGAGATTATCTTTGATGAATTTATGACAGTTCCAGCGAATCAACAACAATTTTTCGCTAACATTAATAATAAATCTCGTTTCATTTCCATGTTAAGTGACAAATTAACAGCTGCGAATATTGCAGTGAAACAAGCTCAAAATGACGCAGATGTCCTCATAATTGAAACAGCAATAGAAAAATTTAATGCAACAAACACAACAATTGTAGTTGGTGAAGATGTTGATTTGTTAGTACTACTTACTGCAAGGACTCCAATGGATAAAATTATTTATTTTCTGAAACCTGGAAGGGCTCAACAGCGAACAGAAATATATTCTTCAAAAAGTTTATCTGCTTATCCCAAATGCCAAAACTATATGTTATTTTTACATGCGATAACCGGCTGCGACACTTCGTCAGCAATGTACAGAAAGGGCAAAACGTCAGTATTTAAATTATTCGACAAAAAGGATTTGACTGACTGCGCTAAAGTATTTACAGAAATTGATTCCACACCTCAAATAATAATTACGGAAGGAATTCGCTTTCTTCTTGCGGTTTATGGAGCTCCAAAAAAAAATTACTTGCATTGATAAATACCGATACTTAACTTTTGTAAAAAATACGCGAAACAAGAAACAACTACAACTATCATGTCTTCCTCCAACATCGGCATCTGCTATTCAACACTTGTATCGAGTATACTATCTAGTTCAAACATGGCTAGGCAATCAACTGAACCCAGAAGACTGGGGTTGGAAGTTGATAGATAATACTCTGGAACAGATTCAAACTTTATTCCCACCTGCTCCAGAAAAACTCCTCAACACTATTTTTTGCAATTGCAAAAAAGGTTGTAGTGCCAAATGCGGCTGTAAAAAAGTCGGGTTGCTGTGTTCTCCAGCGTGTACCAATTGCCAAGGTCAGTCTTGCTCAAATGTCCAGTTGAGTACAATAGAGAAAGATTCCTGTGATTTTAATGAAGAGACCAATGACTCAGCCACATTTGAACAATTTATGAACATCCAGCAAGAGGAAGAGGAAGAAGAAGAAATCGAAGAAGACATGACTGTTGAAGTAGACTTTCAAGAGTATCAATCTGATTAAAATATCTAAAGAAATCAAAACAATAGTTAACCCAATAATCAATAGCAATATCAATAATCAATATCAATAATAAGGTAATATCTAGAACTTGACGGGTATTGTTCCGTTAAATTATCCTAAAATTGTCATGACAGTTAGTGGAGTAGGCCTACAGGGGAAACCACGGTAAAAAAAAAACGCGCCGAGTACACTACCTCACAGGTGGCGTGGAAATGTGTGCATATCATGTATAATGTGACTCTTAGAATCGCGATATCTCAGGAATGGTAACTCTTAGGAAAAAAATCATGAAGACCATTTTTGTAGAGAATTTTAAGATCTACAACTTTGGTTTGATGTTTTTTTTTTATAAAACGTACCGTTTTCGAGAAAAATCCAAAAAACCTCAAATTTTGACCTTTGACCCCGAATAACTTTTGTAGCACACATAGGATCGATGGGGATTTTTAAAACTTTATTTGTAATGGTAAACCCCAGCTCTCCACCAATATTTGGCTCTCCGGGAATTTTTGTTATTTTAAATGTCTATATTGACCGGACTATTAGTAAATTTAAATTTAAACAGAGAACTAAAAATGAAAAGATACCACCGGATACCACTATACCAGCATTGTTAATTGTTAGACGTTAGACATCAAAACTCAAAATTCAAAAGAAGTTATAGTCCAGTCATTAAGAGGATTTGAAACTGCAAAAGGTCAGTTAATTCTGATTTTTGGATATATTTTATGGTTCGGCGCCCTAATGAAAATTCCAAGTTTTCGACCTCGAGGAGGGATGGGAACCTTCCGCCATTTGGCCAAAATGGCCGCCAAACTCGATTTTTCGCCGATATCTCCGCTATTATACACCCAATCACAAAAATAGTTATTATCAATCGGATAGCAGACATAACTTGTGAACTTTTTTGTTTGAAACTTTTTTTTATTACGCTCATAGGTACTGAGATCTGAGATCTCTGTAGATCTGGAGACTTAGCGATAAACCGAAAATATCACGAATTCTCATTGCTCAGCCACGTCGTCTACTTAAAATCGTTTTTATTGTATATTAACAATATTTAATACATTTTGTGTTTCTTAAATATTATTAACAATTATATAATACACTCATGGACAAAAAAACGGCACACATTTTTTTTTAATCGCGATATTTCAAATGGCCATAACTAGTGTTGCCAGATGTCCCGCTTTTGGCGGGATGTCCCGATTTTTAGCCCTCTCAGGACACGTCCCGCCAGCACCCTGAGCGGGACGCCCTAAATCCCGCTTTTTCATTTAAGTAGCCAATTTAGTGCGGTAGGTATTTTGTACCAAATCAAAGACGTGTTAAAAGCTACTATTGAGGATAACAATAAAAAATTCTATCGAAAAATGGCATGACATTTTTAAAACTCAAAACTTGCCTATACGCAATAAATTATCAATAGAACATGTGAAGGCGGAGATTCAAATAAAAGTAAATTTTCAGATGTCTTGTGAAGAGTTTTATAGATTTGCCCTAAAAGAAAAGAAAATGTTACAAGCGGCAAAATCAAGCTCAAAATATGTGTTCTATAAAAATTATTTATAGTTGTATTAAACTTCCTTTTGAAAATAATAATATACAAGCAAACCGCGCGCTACGCGCTGCGAGTCTTAAATCGGCGCGCACGTGAAATAGGATACGCGAAAGGTCAAGCTCCGAGCCGAGCGCTAAGATAAGAAAAACAAAACCTAAACAAATATAAACATATGTGAAGCCGGAACGTGAGATTTTATTTAGTGCCACAGACACACAGACAAACACACATTAAGGAAAATTATATTATAGATTTTTGTTTAAATCTTAAGGTTTGATTAATCTCAGTGAAGTCTGTAGTTTTGAAATAAAATATTCTGTAACCATATTTATGCATTTTTTATACGTCCCGATTTTCTCGTCTCAGTCCCGCTTTTTTTTCATTTAGGTCCCGATATTTAGAAAAACGGAGCTGGCAACACTAGCCATAACCTTGTAAATTATGAAGTTAGAAAGGTTTATAAAAAATGAAAATGAAACTTGGACTATCTGCTTTAAGAATGGATTGATTTCAATAATGCGCGATGAGAATTTTAAAAATGGCTGAACAGAAATGCCTGGAGGCTGTATCAGGTTTCTGTTGGTTGCACTGCTTCTTTATCCCTATTTTTTAAGCACATGAATGAGACTGCATTCACGTTTTAAGCCAATGTAGTCAATGGCACTTAAAGGGATGATAATTAGATAACTACCCGAAGTGCAGCCTCACACTTCAAATTTTTAGGCTTAGAAAGGTAGTATCGATGTAATTGAATCAAACAGTAAATGTCGATTGTTTTATTACAAAAATAAACGGTCTATTTATACAAAATAACTGCTTAGATACTAAATAAAAACATTTCAAAGTGCAAAGGTATAGTTCACTAGAACGAGTCTAATATTACAAAATAACTACTCAGCGGTTAAGCAGTATCGCTTCCTGCTTTGTTTGCAAGTACGACCACTGAACTCTTGATTATAGGTCGTTTATTTACGTAAGTTGCTTGGTTGCAGTTTGCGGTCTTTAAACCGGCGTAATTATGAAGCAAAAACTGGCTTTTAGATTGTGAACGATATTTCGTAAATTTTGACTGAAATTTATATCTGTTTAATTCAAAATTAGACAATAGTGGATGACTGAGCGAGAGCATGCAAAATTTAAAAATAACGGACCGAGTTTACGGCAGTGCATAACGTAACCAAAGAAATTTATGTCATTGCGAGAAAAAGAACATGAAAAGTTAGGATATCCTCTTCAAAACTGCTCCCTAATGGTATCTCTGCAAAACCTTTTTTTCTGAGATATTCGCATTGGAAGAAAAAAAAAAGAGTTTTTAATGAGTACATTTTTTTTAATATTTTTATTATTTTTTAATTTATTTACAGCGTATTTACAACTACTCAATAACAAAGAGTATCTAGTAAATGATTTGAACGCAGGATGTCTTGTATGGGTACCGTCCAATGACAGCTCTCCATTTCGTCACCTAGTCACCCAGGTCTTCTGGCCATTTCCTGTTACGGCGTCGTGCATGTGGCGGTGGGTGGTAAAGTCCTCGGATGAGGTCATGAGGATGAGTTGAATGTCTGTTCTTCGTTCTAGTAGCGTGAAGGTTAATAACTTCCGTTATGAAAGGAATTCCAAGGTCTGCATGAATGGTTTGATTTGTAACATACCATGGAGCATCTGATACCATTCGAAGGGTTTTTGACTGGAAACGCTGGAGTACTTTGGTATGTGAAGGTTTGCTACATCCCCAGAGTTCTATTCCGTAAGTCCAAATGGGCTTTATAATTGTCTTATAAATTAGTTTTTTGTTTTCAAGAGAGAGTTTGGACCTACGACTTAGTAACCAGTGCATTGCCCGGACTTTTAAGGTTAGCTGAGTTCGTTTTGCTTGAATATGTTGTCTCCACGTTAGTCTCTGATCCAGGTGGAAGCCTAGGTACTTCACTTCAGATTTTTGTGGTATTGGAAGATTATTTATGGAGACTTGGGAACAGAGCTGGTGCCAAGTAGTGAAGGTTATTTGCGTGGATTTTTCGGCATTAACTGTGATTTTCCATCGTTCAAGCCAGGGCTGAAGGACGTCCAGGTAATTCTGCAGCTTGCTGGATGCTCTGTGCGGATCAGCATCGGATGTTAGGATTGCCGTATCGTCAGCAAATGTGGCAAGTAGGATGTCGTTGTTAGTGGATATATCAGCAGTGTATATGAGGTAAAAGAACGGTCCAAGGACACTACCTTGAGGAATTAACTTTACTTACTTACTTACTTATTCCTATGCCTTTCTACCTTTGGGTGTAAGGCTGGAATTAACTTTAACCTGGAAAAATCGATCAGTGAGGTAGGACTTAAGCAGTAGGTAGATTGTGCTAGGCAGATGTGTTTTCAATTTATATAAGAGACCGGTATGCCAGACCTCGTTGAAGGCTTGCTTCACGTCAAGGAAAGCAGAAGCACAAATGTCCTTTTCTTCCAGACAGGCATTTTGGTGATAATGCGATGACATTGTTGTACTGTAGAATGATGTTGACGAAATCCTAATTGGTGTTGGGGCAGAAGGTCATCATACACATCAAGGTCTTGCATTCGATGTAATAGGAGTCGTTCAAATAACTGCTCAAAAAAATTAGGGGAACACTTTTTCAGCTGTGCAGAAATTTTCAAATTAAATACAGACGCAAGTATCAACGTTAGTATATTGTTCTTTCAACATTACTTAACAAGGTACAAACAATAAATATGCTGTAAATTAACGGTTTTCCTAAATAACACCAAACCATTGAGAAGATTACCAAAATCGAAATGTGATTCATCACTTAAAATGTAATAGAAACTCTGTTAGCGCTCGAATACCGAATTTTAACAGCGTGTGTGCCCTCCATTATCATCAGTGACAACGTGACATCGTCGAGGCATGTTGCGAATAAGACGTTTTAACATGTCTTGTGGTAAATTTCACAATTCTTACACAAGGACCTCGTCCAACCCCTGAAGAGTCTGAGGTGCAGCAGGACGCTTCCTAATACGCCTGTCGAATAAATCCCAAACGTGTTCGATGGAATGTAAGTCCGGACTCATGGCTGATCACCCCATCACCTGGATTTCTTGTTCCTGGAGAAAGTTTGTTGTTAAATTTGCAGTATGTAATCTACAATTATCCTGTTGTAGGATGAAGTCATCGCCGAAGTTGTTCGCAAATTGCACAACATGCTCTTGAGGAATCGTCTCAACATAAATTTGTGCATTAAGACGTTGGGGAACGACAACCAAGTGGGTGTGACCGTCTATACTGATGCCACCCCAAACCATGACCGATCCAGCTATGAATCGGTCCACTTCCTGTATACACGCCGCAGTGTATCGCTCTCCAGGACGTCTGTACACTCGTATACGACCATCGCAACGAGTTAGACAAAACCGCCACTCGTCAGTAAAAAGCACAGAGCTCCATTGTGGAAGTTGCCATTGCACATGTTCACGAGCAAAGTTTAGACGGATAACTTTGTGATTCCTGGTCAAGCGAGGAGCTCGCACATGCTTGCGAGAAGTCAGATTGATTTCTTTGAGTCGTCTTCTAACCGTCTGATTGAAATTGTTACACCAGTGGCACTTCGGAGTAGATTTTGTAACTCACGAGCAGCAGCAGCTCGTCGGCGAAGACAAGAATTCACAATATACAGGTCGTCCCGAGGGGTAGTTTTTCTTTTACGGCCTTGTCCAGTTCTCCTGGAATATCTACCCGCTTCTCGGTACCCATGCCATCCTCTGCAGATAACAGATGGAGGTGATTGGAGATAGTTTGCTACATACTGCATATTCGACCATCTTCAAGCAAAGCAACAGCCCTCGCGACTTCAATGTCACTTAAATACCGCATTTTGAACTCAGAAACGGTGAAAAAGTTAAAACTGACGTTTCCTGTGTCCAGTGACTAATTTGATGAGTTTTGGATGTTTGCTTTGTGGTCAAAAACCACTTTATTTTGAGACTTTCTATACATTTTGGCGTCTACGAAGAAAACGAGCAAACGAATCACCGTAATTCTTTTTGCACTTTGTCAATACAAGTCTAGAGAATAATATAACAAGAAAATATCCTGCTTCCATTATTTGCTGGAAAACTTATACGCGTTTAAAAAAGTGTTCCCCTAATTTTTTTGAGCAGTGTAGCTTGGACATTATAGGTAATAGGCTGATGGGGCGATACAAGCTGGGTTCTGTAGGTGGTTTACCTGGTTTAGGTATCATAATAATTTGTGCAGCTTTCCATTGTATTGGGTAGTGACATAACCGCAAGATGCCATTGTAGATAGTCGTTAGTAATACGAAAGCTTTTCGGGGTAAATGTTTAACTAGTTCTCCCACTACTAGGTCATGTCATGGAGTCTTGAATGGTTTGAGTTTTCGAATTTCTGCTCGGACTTCTGCTGGCGAAACTGGTTTTATGGGGAGTGATATCTGGCACGGTGCACTGAGGAAACTGGTAATTTCATCATCATTATGTACATCATTGTTAGGCACGAAAACAGTTTCAAGATGTTCTGCGAGGGCTGCCGCTTTCTCGTTGTCAGATTGCGCCCAAGTTCTATCTGGCTTTCTAACTGGTGATATGGCTAGTACCGGCCGTCTAAATTTTTTGGTTGCGCTCCATAGCGATTGATCATCTGGTGTTAAACTTGTGATGTAGGATTAAAAACTATCATTACGGATTTGTTGTAGTGTTGCGTATAGTTGATGGGTTAGCCTGTTGAAAACTCTTTTATCTAGAGGGTTCCTTGTTCTGTGCCATCTAGCCCTTCTTTTAGAAAATATTCAGAATACTGGAATACATTTCCTTACAATTGCAGTATTGATCTTGCTGAAGTTTCGAAAAAGTTCCTCCTGTTGAGCACCTTGTTCGGATGAAATTGTAGAAGCCAACATTTTCTAATTTGTACAACTGATGAAGCAACCTAAAATTGCGAAATGTTTTGTGTTTTAAACTTTTAACTTATTAATAAACATGTTTACGACTTGTGATTTTTTATTCTTCAAAAAATAATTACAATCATGCATTCTTGAAATTTCACATAATTTCAAATTCTTTTTGACATTAATTTTCTCCACATTAATAACTTCATAATGTTATGTTACCTTCAATAATTACCAGCAACTATAGTGTACATAAATCTTCAAAAAAAAAGGCGTTTGTACGTGATTTTATAATTGTGTGATGGTGTGAGTGCGTAGTTGTATATGTGTGTGTGTGTGTGTGTGTACCGCTGTTTGCCAGTGATGTGACTGTTGAAAATTCAAAATTCTCCTTGCTATGTTTTTTCGAGGAGATGTTTGGTTTTACAGAGATACTTTTAGGAAGCAATTTACTAGAGAATACTTTAACCTTTCATGTTCTTTTTCTCACAATGAAGTAATTTGTTTTGTTTACGTTATGCACCGACGTAAACTCGGTCTCTCGCTCAGTTATCCGCCATTTTTAAAATTCTCATCGCGCATTATTGAAATCTATTCTTAAAGCAGATAGTCCAAGCTTCATATTCATTTTTTATAAACCTTTCTAACTTCATAATTTAAAAAGTTATCGTCATTTGAAATATCGCGAAATATCGTGTACCGCTTTTTTTGTCCATGAGTGTATATTCTATAATTGTTAATAATATTTATGAAACATAAAATGTATTAAATATTGTTAATATACAATACAAACGAATTTAAGTAGACGTGACTGAGAAATGAGAATTGGTGATATTTTCAGTTTACCGCTAAGTCTCCAGATCTCTGTATCTCAGTACCTATGAGCGCAATATAAAAAAGTTTCAAACAAAAAAGTTCGCAAATTATGTTTGCTATCCGATTGGTAATAACTATTTTTGTCATTGGGTGAATAATAGCGGAGATATCGGCGAAAAATCGAGTTTGGCGGCCATTTTGGCATGATGGCGGAAGGTTCCCATCCCTCCTCGAGGTCGAAAACTTGGAATTTTTATTAGGGCACTGAACTTTAAAATATATCCAAAAATCAGAATTACCTGACCTTTTGCATTTATATGCCCCTTTTTATGCTCTATTAACTGGACAAGTAACTTTTCGGGCTTTTTTGTCGGCGAATTCTTTGGTCAAGTCCGTTACATCTAAGCTTTCGGCAATTTCATTCTCAATCGAAAGAATTGCCAAATCGTTTAATCGTTGTTGGAGCATCGTGGTACCTAAATATGTTTTAATTAATTTTAACTTGGAAAAGCTCCGTTCGCCACTGGCTACAGTGACCGGAATGGTCAATAAGATTCTCATTGTTATCCAAACATTAGGGTATAATTCTTGTAAATTTCGTTTTTTGCACGAATTGCAGCACATTTATTGAAGTAATCTTCATAGACTCAGCAGTGTCCGGGAAGAAGGCTTTACTTATAAGTTCATCACAAAGAGCAACACCTTCAATGTCACATTTTTTATTTAAGTCGTTCTCGTTCACTGTCAATTTAATTTGTAGATCTGCGCAGTATTTGATTAATTTTTCTCTTTCAGGTAAATTTCTTAAATCGAACAAAAAACTCCATGTTTCTGAAAATTCATTGAACTGGCTAAATCTTTCTTTTAATTTGACGGTAGCCATATCTAGAACATTGAAAAATTCAATTTCAAACTTTTTGTTCGCTGATTCCACTGGCTCATCGGGCGCTAGGTCACTGGGCTGATGCCTTATGCGTCAAATTCTCGTCGTTTTAAATATTGGTTGAACACCCAGTTCTCTCTTCTCCAGCGCTCATAAAACCATTCTTTTTGCAATCTTCTAAAAATGTACAGCATTTGTTCAAAAACTCTTTACCTTCGACTATATCAGCATTTTCAGACTGCAGTGATTTACTGACCACATTTATTTGGAATAGGATGTCGTACAATACGACTAAACTCACAATAAAACTGAAATCTTTCAGTTGTTCGGTAAGAGTCAGCGCTTCATGTGCAATATCAGGGTCACTTTTTCCAATTTTTTCAGCTAAACTAATCAATGCATCGTGTACATCAACGATCTGATAGCGAACTGCCTTCACACTGTTTATTTTAACCTCCCAACGTGTATCACTCAATTTTTGAAACGATGCAATTGAGGCAATTGAGTATCCGCACGCCGGTCCACCAGCCCTCGCAAACAAATCAGTACTGGCTGGAATTAGACAAGAGCCCTCAGCCCTCAGATATTATATGATTAAGATTTATTTTTACTATCAAAGGTGCCAACGGTAACTTAGCGGTGAGGACAACTATAACTGATTCAGCAGAAGTACGAGTTTTTAAACATGGCATGGCCATGGGCCGTGGGCGGGTATTGGGTATTTTTTTTTTTTAAGTAATAATTTTGTAGTAATACTATTTGACTGTTTGTTTTTATTCGGACAATTTACTTTCCTCTTTTCGACTCGAGTCTGCGGTGCCCTATTGCCTCGGCGCCCCAGTGCAGTGCACACCCTGGCGCCACCCTAAGGCTGGCACCACAGAAGAGAGATTATACAGAACAGACACTCACGGTTCGGCTGATACCCGGCTAGCATGTAAACTGCACCACGAAATGCATTTTGTAGTATTGAAGTTATGTAGTTACTAGTGAGTCCCCGAACTACGCTTCGGTTCGCTAAATTAATATATCATTAATATAAATTTTAAAAAAATGTATGCTTCGGCCGGGAATCGAACCCGGGCCGCCCGCGTGGTAGGCGGGCATTCTACCACCAGACCAATTTTGCTTGGTTGAATGAACAGCTGCTGTAATAGCATATGAACAGAGTGAATCACCCGAGGCAACAGCTGCCGCAGCACAGCCCATGCCCATAGACGCGATTTAATTAAATTAAAACTTTTTCGCACTTTTTTGAAAATAAAAACTGGCCTACGATCCAAGTCGACAAATTAGCAAAATTTTAGGCTATCATACAACTTAATCGGGCCAGTATCTTCGGAGGAGATAGCGAACAAACATACACGCAAACATACAAACGCTTTGATTTCGCTAGACAGAAGAGCTACGACACTCTAAATAGAAAAACTTTTTTAGGCCCAGCAATGGGGCAAACTCCACCTATCTGAGTATTCTTTGTTAATATACGGTCAATACGAAATAAACTATATCAGCTAGAACATCTCCTACAACTAAATTCAAACGTGGACACAGTAGGTGTAGCCGAGCATTGGTTATCAGAAGACGAAATCCCACTGTACAACCTGGTGGGCTTTGATTTGGTTGACTGCTTCATCAGAGATTCAGATAAACACGGTGGCGTACTACTCTATGCTAAAGAAAATCTCAAGACCAAGAAGTACCCTATATTTCAACACCTATGCAAAATCAAAGACTTCGAAGCTTGTGCCCTAACAATAAAAATCCGAGATTTACCAGACATTTTGTTAAGTCATTTTGCTGTTGTAGATGCTTAATTGCATTTCACGCCTTTAGGGCAATTTGTTGCTATGTTAAAACCATTTTCAATCTTTGCGCACAAGTACAATCTCATCTTCCGCACATTTGATTCAGGTCATTTTGGTATTTTAAATAGCCACCTAGGCTTTAGGGCAGCGTGCCCGTATGCTAAACCCTTTTAGTTCTTTATTTGGCTCCATCGCCTAATTCCAGAATCATGATTTCGCACATATTTGGCCCCAAACGCAGTATTTCTCGTCGGTTGGAGCCCCCCCTCTGATGGCGCTTTGGCAGCCGAGCGTTATCGCTCGCAAGAATTCCGAATCTTCTAGAAAACACGCCGTTGTGGCGTGATACCATGGTCGCCGGCATTAATTTGTTTCATTTTATCGCCTCGCGATTGGCTGCCGAGGTTTAGTCACGTGGGGACGCGACCGATGTGACCTGTGGCAGCGCTTCCCTCTGGGCAGTTGATCGCAGCCCGTTTCAGAAAGCGTTCGTTTGGTGGTTGTGTTATCCAGGCGGTGTCCTACGGCCCCTTAGGTGCCCGAGGACGCCTGCCGCTGTCCTTTGAGTATTGTTGCCGTGGAGGCCCTCTTTTCCGTTGCCCGTCTCGAGCTGTGGCAGCGAGCGCTGCGAGAATTGTTTCACCTTCGAGAGGTGTTGTGGTTGTGCGAGCTTCGAATTGTTTCGGCGTAGCGTGGGTGCATCTGGAGTCCAGTTTCTGCTCCCGTAAGTAAGGGATCGTGCCCCCTTCATCTCGACCTTCGAGGATCTGTCCCGCAGAACGAAAGTGGCCCATTTTTCGTCGTCCAGTTGTACGCGTCCTGACGCGTCTCACGTCGCCATTATGGCGGATGTCCACTCATCCCTATAGCCGTCGAACATCGAAAGTACCTGCCACCTAAGACTGCAGCCTGTCGCAACTCAACTGTACCAGGCTCCCCAACCGCCTACATATTAAGGTATGTGTCTTTGAACTGATTACCGCTGTGAACGCGAGTGTACCTGTCTCGCGGAGAGCATTTAAGCCCCGCGTACGAGCTGTACTGGGACGCCGCGAGCGAGCCCGTCACACCTCTTGTGCCTACAGGCACTGTCGTCATATTTGTTCACTACTGTTTGCTGCATAAGGCGTCGCGCCCGCACATTTGTACATTCATTCCAAATTACAGACTGTTCATGTTGCAAGTGCTAATTTGTTCATTACTGTTTGCTGCATAAGGCGTCGCGCCCGCATATTTGTACATTCATTCCAAATTACAGACTGTCCATGTTGCAAGTGCTAATTTGTTCATTACTGTTTGCTGCATAAGGCGTCGCGCCCGCATATTTGTACATTCATTCCAAATTACAGACTGTCTATGTTACAAGTGCTACTTTGTTCATTACTGTTCAACATCTGTCGCTAGGTTTAGAGCGCGCGCCAGCTGGTGTCCTTAGATATAATCTATTTATAGATATAGGGCGACGCACTCTGCTGCCCCATTGTAACCAGTGAGTCAATACATGATTTGTTAGTTAAGGGAACTATTGTTTTGTTTCGACTTGTGCATGTTCTGTTTCAGATAAGCGCCCCCTTCAGTGTACTGATTATTGTGCGACGGGACGAGGGAGCTTTGAGCGTACAGGTGGGTGAGACAGCTGCGTAGTCGCGGTCGGGTTGGCACCTAATTACAATCCTTGCATAAGGCAATCTCGAAATTGTTATTTGACCTTGCAACTCTTGAGTAATCCTATCGACGGAGTATTTTGCGTGCTTCGCTCCCGTCTAACCGTCCAGGCCCGGCTAGTCGGGTTAAGACAGGCTTGGTGGCGCCCTCATAATTCTGACATACCCTATATATATATATTATGCCGCAACACGCTTGCCCAGAACGTATCGTGTGACTCACGCCCGACTCCCTGAGCGTTCCAGCCGTGGCCTTTAGCCTATTTTGAGCCGATCTCAGGGCAAGTGTGCCAGTTTTTCAGGACTGATTCCGTGGTGCGATGCTCACCTTGGGTGGGTGTCGTAAAGTTCTTTTAATACCGTATCAATTTTAATTGTGAATATATACCGTACACCAGAAGGCGACCTAGGATCCTATTTTAGTAAACTTAACGAATTACTAACTGTGGCTACAAACAAATTCTTGAATATTTTAGTGATGGGCGACTTCAACATATTGTTCAATAAAAAAGAGAATAAAGACACTGTTCAACTATTAGACACTATGCTCAGCTTTGGACTACATCATACAATTACTGATCCCACTCGGGAAAAAAATTGCATTGAAAATCGTACGACACTCATTAATGACCAATAGAAAAATTAGTTCACGAGCCGTATCCAAGACAACAAAAAAATTTCTTGGAAATTTTTTGTAGGTAGACATTACTTCTTTTTAGGGTTTGTGTCGTTACGATTTTCTTACCGAATCTGCATTCGAGCATTAATTCATATCAGAAAATTATTTTTCGTGCATTCAACAACGTCCTAATTTGCCCTCGCGTCCCGCTCAGGCAAATTAATACGACGTTGTTGGAACGCACTCAAAAAAATTTCCGGAAAGAATTAATGCTCTTATGAGATTATATGTGATAATATATTTATATCTGAAAATTTAAAGACAGTTTCAGCAAGTGTCTGCTATCCCGCTCTATTTGACCATGGGGGACTTGAACTACAAATAGACTTAAAAACTAGTAATAGTAACCTCCCTGAAACATTTTGACTTCGTCCGCGACATACGTCAAGAGTCGTGGCAGGAAGTATACAACTGCAAGGATGTTCAGGCATGCTGGAGACTGCTGCACCAGGCGCTTGTCATACATTTAAATAAAAACTTTCCTCTCATAACAAGGAAACCGACTAGATATCAATCTAAACTTGCTTTCGACGAAGAACTTCAATATATGCGACATACGCTACTAAACCTACAAGCTATACACTGCAGTTACCCTAATGACTACAACAAACAACAGACAAATGCTTTCAAGAAGCTCTATAGACAAGCTCTAGAACTTACAAGAAAAGATCAAAATACTCGAAAAATCCTATCCAGTAGTAACATCGGGAAGACGACTTGGAATGTGATAAATGCAAAATGCGGTCGTAGTTATAAAAAAACAAAACCGGAACTGGATCCTGAGGTTCTGAACTATTATTTTGCACATGTAGCGGAAAATATAGTGGGCAAACTTCCCGTCCCAGCGTATGATTTTGAACACTTTTTGGACGCGCTACCCAGTATAACGAGCTCCTTCTACAGCTAGCCAAGACATCTATGGGCTGACCACTAAACTAATTAAGCAAATTGCGGAGTTCATATGCAAACCTTTAGTTCATGCTATTAACCTATCTTTTTCGAAAGGCATCTTCCCTGACATACTAAAGACTGCACTTGCACTATTGATCACTATCTTCAAGAAAGGGGACACACAAGACCCGTGTAACTACAGACCTGTAGCGCTACTACCTATACTTTCCAAAGTAATTGAGAAACTGTTGCTCGACAGACTTTTAAGCTACCTACAAAAGTATCAACTAACGTCTCCCTTCCAATATGGGTTCCTGCCAAAAAAGTCAACCACATTAGCTACAATTCAAGTTGTTGAGTACATCTGCGACTCATTTGAGGACAAGCACTACACTGTGGCAGCCTGTCTCGATCTCAGCAAGGCTTTCGATTGTATAGACCACCAAATCTTGCTGAGGAAACTGGAGAAAAAGGGGATAAGAGGTATAGCACTCAACCTTTGTGAGAGCTATTTATTGAACCGAAGTCAGAAGCTTGGAACGTGTCATGAGACAGCGGTGAGGTATGGTGTCCCGCAGGGTTCAATCCTGGGTCCAATGCTGTTCATCATGTTTGTAGATGACCTTCCCGAAGTCCTCAACACGCACAGATGCCTTTATGCTGACGATACGTCACTCCTCGCGACGGGATCTTCATTGGAGGCTGCCCAGCTTTCCGTTAAGGATGCAATAGACACAGCTGGTGATTCGTTTACATCCAACCACCTCAAACTCAATGAGGACAAAACTAACGTGTACACATTCTTACATTACATGGAACATAACAATCCAGAACTCTACATAAAGTTTCTTGGTTTCTTTCTGGATGCCAGGTTCACTTGGTTTTACCATGTGGACAGAATATGCGCTAAGATTGCTCGAAATATATATGCTCTCCGCAAATTGGGTTCGATCACTAATAGAGGCACAGCTAGGGTCGTATATTTTGCCCTCACACATAGTCACATAACCTACGGAACCCTACTCTGGGGGGCTTCTTCGGCATCTAACCGGGTATTTATCTTACAGAAAAAATCTATACGTACCCTGGCGAATAAGACAAGTATAGAACACTGTAAGCCTCTGTTCACCGAGCTAGGCATTCTGACTCTATATGCAGTGTATGTCGTTCAGGCTGTATCGCATGTGAGGCAACTGACAGGTGCTACAAAACAGGGAGACAACCACCAGTATAATACAAGAAATAAAGATAGGCTACTGGTACCCTATCATAGAATATCCAAAAGCAAAACGGGAACGAACTACTGAGCGTTCAAAATTTATAACAAAATTCCAGCCGCTGTTCTTGAAGACTGCACCTCAAAGCTGTAGTCAAGACTAAAGAATTTTCTTGTAACGCATTGTGAAAAATTCCTGACAAAATGCGTGAATACGATTGCAAATGCTGTTTTGTGAGCTTTGTGCTTGTATTCTGATTAAAAATGGATAATAGTACGAACGACAATGGTTTTCTTCGTCTTAACCAAGTGGCAGACATGGCATCTTATCAGTTGTAATACATGGGGGATGTAAGTAATTCACTTCTCTAGGGAAGTAAGTACATTGTCATGGAAACTGCAACAATTTTTGTAAATGTAGCCTTCTTCTTCTTCTTCTTCTTAGGCTCCACAACCCATTTGGGTTTTGGCCGTTCCAAAAGGAACTTCCTTGATCCTTTATCTGGGGTGGATTAGTCCCCTTTCCTCGTGATTTGTACTTTTTCATAACATTTGGTGGGTTTTTGCTTTCTCGACTATGTTTTTCCATGTTTTTCTGTTCATGGCTTCTTCTTTCCAGTTTTTCACTCCCATTCTTTTTAAATCCTCTGCCACCTCGTCTATCCATCTTAATTTGGGCCTTCCTTTGTTTCTTGTCTCACTCGGTTTCCAATCCGTTGTTGCTTTTATAGCTCTCTTTCTCTCACTTCGTGTTATGTGACCTAGCCATCCTATTCTTTGTGCTTTTATGTGTTTCACTATGTCTTTCTCGTTTATTTCTTTCTGTATTTCAAAGTTTATTAGCGCTCTATATTCGTTTTCATTTGTCTTTTTTGGTCCCAATATTGTCCTAAGTATCTTGCGTTCGAATATTCTTAGCTGTTCTTCTTCTTTTTTTCTTATGCATCGTGTTTCCATGGCATATGTCACCACAGGCCTTATTAATGTATTATATATTTTTAATTTTGTATCCTTTTTTAACGTCTTATCTTTTAATAGGTACTTGTTTGCGTAATATACCCTATGACCTGCTTGGATTCTTGCCTTGATTTCTTCATTGCTTTGACTTGAGTTACTTATTTGTGTCCCCAGGTAGTTGTATTTGCTTGTGCTCTCAAAGTTGTAGTTGTCGACTTGCAAGTTTTGGTTTTCGTTTTCATTGTTTCTTCCATATTTCATATGTTTCGTCTTTTGTTCGTTGACTTGTAGGCCCACTTTTTTTGCTGCTTGCTCCATTTCGCTAAATGCTTTTATGAGTCCTTTTCTTGTCCTGCTTATTATGGCCATGTCGTCAGCGTATGCTATGATTTGCGTCCCCTTGGTGTTTAAATTTCCTTGGTCTTCTATTTTTCTTACTACACTTTCTAGCACTATGTTAAATAACACTGCTGATAACGCATCTCCTTGCCGCACCCCCATATTTATCTCAAAACTCTCGGTTGTTCCATCTTGTGTTTTTATTACTGCATTGGATTCTTTCATCGTCATTTCTATTAGTTTTATTAATTTCGTTGGAATTCATAGTGTCGCCATTTCTTCAAACATTCTTTTTCGATTAACTTTGTCGAAAGCTTGTCTGTAGTCCACAAACAGTATATTTAGTTCGATGTTAAATTCATAGCTTTTTTCCAATATTTGATTCATTGTATGTAGTGCGTCTATCGTTGATCTCCCGGGTCTAAAACCATTTTGGTAGTCCCCGAGAAGCTTTTCTGTATATGGTTCTAATCTTCGGTGTAGAATTACTGATAATATTTTGTACGTTGTATTCAATAGTGTTATTCCACGGAAGTTGTTGGTGTCTTCTTTTTTCCCTTTCTTGTGTAGTGGTATGATTACTCCCTTCTTCCATTCTTCTGGCATTTCTTCCTTCTTCCATATTGATACTATTAATTTGTGAATTCTTAAATGTAGTTCTTTTCCTCCGTTTTTTAATATTTCTCCTATTATGTCGTCACTACCGGCTGCTTTTCCATTTTTTATTTTTTCGATTATTTTTATTGTCTCTTCATAAGTTGGAGCTTGTATTTCTCTCTCTGCATCGTATGGTTCAACTATTGCCCCATTCGTGTCTTCCGCTTTTCCCGTTAAGAGTTTACTGAAGTGATCTTTCCATATTCGTTTTCTCTTTTCTGGATCGTATTCTGTTATTCCTTCTTCGTTTATGAGTCCTCTTGTCCTTATTCCGTTTTCTTTTCTCTGTTCTTTTATTTTTCTATAAAATTTCTTCGCATTGTTGCCTCTGTTACAGGATTCTATTTCTTCTATTAGCTTTTCAGTCCAATTTTTTTTCTTCTGCTTACATTTTTTGGTCGCATCTCTCCTTATTTCCTTGTATTGCTCATAATCTTCCTGCCTTCCTGACTGCAACCACTTTAGTCTCGCTTTATTTTTATTTTTAATTAGTTCTTCACATTCTGCATCAAACCATTCCCTTTTCTTTTTGCTCTTTTTTCGCCCAATAACTTCCTCTGCTGCTTTGAGTATTACGGTTTTTATATTTCCCCATTCTTGGTTTATATCTGGTGTTTCTGTTGTCTGTTGTAGTTTCTCCTTTAGGTTTTCTTCTAATTTTTTGCACACTTTCTTGTTCTGGAAATTTTCTACATCCCACTTACAGGTGTTCATTTTTTGCTTTTCTACTGATATTTTCTGTTTCAATGTTGCTACTACTAGAAAATGGTCTGTATCTGCGTTTGCTCCCCTATAAGATCGTGCATCTCTTATTTCTTTTGTCCTTTTTCTTGTTACCAATATATGGTCTATTTGGTTGCCTATTTTTGTTCTTGGGTGTATCCAAGTTTCCTTATGTAGTTTTTTATGTTTAAATCTTGTAGTACTGATACTCATTCCCATCGCGTTTGCATAGCTGCATAACTTCTGACCATTTTCGTTCGTTTTCTCATGAATTGTTTCCTTTCCCGCGACTTCTCTAATGTAGTCCTCCTTCCCTATTTGCGCGTTGAAATCTCCCAGAGTTATTAAAGTGTCATGTTTTTGCATTAAAAATGGATAATAGTACGAACGACAATGGTTTTCTTCGTCTTAACCAAGTGGCAGACATGGCATCTTATCAGTTGTAATACATGGGGGATGTAAGTAATTCACTTCTCTAGGGAAGTAAGTACATTGTCATGGAAACTGCAACAATTTTTGTAAATGTAGCCTACATCCCTAAAACTTGACAGTGTAAGGATCACTTACAAAGAAGGTAGTGAAAAAAATAGTTTATTGGCTTTGCAGGTTATAGTTTCCTAAAATAAATTAGTAAGTAACAAAGGAACAATGCAATAAAAATTGTATTTATGTTTAGAAAAACCCGTCATATTTCTGTACCTTACTATTCCTTGCAGAACAAAACAGTGGGTAGTTAATACCAGAAGAGAAGATCTCATTACTAAGGATGCAGACTATTTATACAAGAACTGCAGATTATGCAGTAAGTAAGCATTTCGAGGACTGTATGTTCACAAGCCATTTAAAAAACAGACTTCTTAAGCTAGCAACTCCCACATTATTTGACATCCCAAATCCTCCCCCATTAATTACAAATAAAAGAAAAGCTCCATCAGAACGACTTATGAATTCCCCAAGAAAAAAAATTAAACTTCCAATACCTACAGCTGCACTCGCCTCCGACACTGTAGAAGCTATCCCAGCTTCATCGCAAAGACGCGAATCAATTAATGAAGAACCACTTGTCGACTTAACATGCCAAGATTCAGAAAATATAAATGCAACTGTCAGTACTCAGACTAGCTTTGATTTGTCTTCCAATACACCGAGAAAACGTCGGCTAAAACAAAATTTAAAACAAATTAGGACAGAGCAGGCACTTTTTAAAAAAAGCACTACAGAAGGATCCAGTATGGAAAATGTTACCATTGCTCAATTCCAAACATTGTGTTCACGTTTTTTGCCAGAATCACTAGCGAAAATTGTCCAAACACAAACAACGTTACAAGCAAAATCCAAATGAAACAGATACTCTAGTGACTTTTAAGAATTTCGCTTTAACAATATACGAGGCAGTTGAAGCCTTGGTGAAAGAAAATCGTCGGGTTATCCTTGATGAAATCGCTGAAGTTTTGAATATGAGCCATGGTTCTGTACATCACATTATGCATGACATCCTCCCGTTCCGTAAAGTGTCAGCCAGGTGGGTACCAAAGCAATTGACTCCAGAATTGAAACTGCGAAGTGTTGATGCTTGTGAAGAACTTTTGCGACGGTATGAAGCAGAAGGAGACGCCTTTCTGGCAAGGATTGTGACTGGAGATGAGTCCTGGATGCACTATCATCAACACCCGAAACCAAAAGAGCAAGCAAAGAACGGCGTCACACCTCTTCGCCAAAACCCAAGAAATTTCGCACACAGCGCTCGGCAGGAAAGGTTATGCTGACCCTTTTTTGGGATGCAAGAGGGGCAATTTTAGAGGACTACATGCCTAATGGGGTTACGGTTACTAGTGTCACATACTCAGAACTCCTAAAGAACCGTCTCAAGCCTGCCATTAGAACCAAAAGGCGCAGATTTCTGAGTACTGGCATTCTTTTGCAGCACGACAACGTGAGGTCACATACAGCACGTTCAACGGTGGCAACCATCCAAGATTTGAAGTTTGAGTGTCTACCACATCCTCCTTATTCCCCTGACGTCGCCCCAAGCGATTACCATGTCTCTGGTCCACTTAAAGAAGCATTAGGTGGGAAGAAATTGAAGAGCACGCGACCAAAAGAATTTTTTTCTTCGGATATTCAAGCGCTTCCACAATGGTGGAGGAAGTGCATAGAACATAATGGGGACTACGTCGAAAAATGACATATTTGTTTCTGACATTGCTTCAATAAATTTTGTTTAACAACGTTTTTAAGGTTTTCATTTGACTCTACCTCGTACTTTTTAGGTCCTAAAGTATATAACTTTCTTTCCAACATTTTTTCTTTGCCTTCTCCTAGAAGTCTGAATAGAATAACAGAAAGTTGGCAATATACACCGGGAATCCATAGTTTTGTTTTTAACAGCATTAAGATAAAAGTTAATACTTATAAGTAGAGCTAGGATAGTTAGGCAAATTGCCTTTTTTAGTTAATGGAAGAAAAAAAGGCAGACCCAATTTTAAATCTGTTTTAGAATGCGTGAAATTCAAAAATGCAAATTATACAATATGACAATAAATATACGATACCAAAATTAAGAGTATCGTATCAGTTGCAATTTAAATGACAATTGCTGCAAATGTCACTCCGATCTTTTGTCGACACCTTCTCGTTAAAAGTATGCAATAACCGTGTTAAACAAGATTTTTACTACCGAGCAAAATAATTTTGTTTGCAACCTCTATAACCGTCCATACGAACAAGGCAGAAATAACGGACCAAGTATCAAGTACGTTAAATTTCAATTTCTAGAGAATGGGAACGATGGAAAACAACATTTTCAATGAAAATCCCCGAGTCAGTCGCAATTGCGAAACTGAGAGGGCGATCCTACAGTTCTTCTAAAATTTACGTCAACCTCTATTTAGAAATTACCTATGTAGGCAATCTTCAAGAATGCTTGGAAGGGAACTATGCTTGCAAAGGGGTGGTGGTCACGTGGAGCATGTCATACGTCAATACAATAGACATCAAAACTGGAAATATTAAAGTGATAGTTGTTAAACACAACAAATTAAGTTTGAAAACTTCGGTATCCTATATTTATTGTCATACTGTATTTTGCCTTTTTTGCCTCTTTTTAAGGATTCTGCCTTTTTTGAGGAATTTCCTATTTTTCTTGCCTTTTGGTGCCTTTTATGATATATTAAATTAGAATTTTAAGAAATTTAGTTCTTACATTTTCAATTTAAAAAGAATGTACTTGCAATTTTCCAAGAAAGTGCACATTTTAAATTTCTGAAATAAATTGTGAAAAGTATTATTCCCAAGCACTTACAGGTAAGAGGTTTAGTGGGTTTAACCCTATATTGTTAGGGGCTGAAAATTTCTCAGAAGGATTATTTTCTTGAGATTAATTTTAATGAGGGTACCAGTATTGTCAGGAGAAAGTTTTCTACTGAATCAGCCAGTTTGTCACAATTTTTGAATGTGTTAACATTGTGATTTGTGAAGTGCATCGATTGTATTTCTCAGTTAAACTTCTTTTAATTTTGCATTTTTTTATTTTTGCCTTTTTTTACTTTATTTTTGCCTTTTTTACTTTATTTTTGCCTTTTTAGTGCTTTTTTAAATCTTTTATTTTGCCTTTTTGCCTGCCTTTTTCGAAACTTTATTTTGCCTAACTATCCTAGCTTTACTTATAAGGAATATGAAAAATTTTGTAATCTGTCTATAGACGAGATGTCTATTAAGACAAATTTGTTTTACAATTTAAAATCTGATATAGTCGTCGGGTTTCATGACACAGGTTTGCAACGTAAAGCTTCTGCTGCTACTAGCGTAACGGTTATCATGGCAAGAGGAATCTTTTCAAATTGGAAACAACCCTTGGGATACTTTTTTGTAAATTCATGTTGCACCGGAGAAGAACTTTATACAATAGTTTTAGATGCTATCTCCAATTGTTTTACAATTGGTTTAAATGTTTTGACATTGATAAGTGACATGGGATCAAACTTCATATCTTTATCAAAAAAACTGAAAATTACAGGTCACAGAAAGTAGATTGGGTGTCAAGGTAGGTCATGAAAGGCGCTGTGATCATATTTGATGAATTGGCAATATGTGGAAAGTTGTCAAAAACATACAAAGTTAGGTTATATTTCAAATGACAAGTAAACAGCAACGGTGGGTAGAGGGATTTCGTTTGCGCAGTGACTAACGTCATATGACAGATTCTTTGTTTTAAAGTGTGGAAATTGATGTTGCTGGGATAGAAGGTTTAGCAGAGCCTGGTTGTTCAACGTACATCACTATTTCCGCAATCCTATTGACATTCAAGCACTGATAATATACCTTACCGCAATGTTGCGTACGCCTCTGATTTATTGTGTCATTTAGCTTAAATAAGGTTAACAATTTAATGTCAATATGATAGATGTAAAAATGTTACCAATACGAAACTTGAAAATTACTAGATTCTAACATTAGTTTCGATTTTCACTGCGTCCCAATCTACTTTCTGTAACCTGTAGCGCGAAGGAACCATTTTTCTATGTTAATGGAAATAAGATATTTTATATGTTTGATCCACCTCATTTATTAAAATCAATCAGAAATAATTTAATCAAATACAATTTTCGCTATAGAAACGAGGTTGCTATGTGGAAACATATTGTATCATTTTATGATCAAGACGGGAAAAAAAACCTTCGCTTGGCGCCTAAATTTTCGAATACTCATGTTTATCCTAATTCATTTCAAAAAATGAAAGTAAAACTAGCAGCTGAAACATTTAGTGCAACAGTGGTTGCAGGGTTATCAGCTTACATTGACTTTAATATTTTACCGCAAGAAGCTGTAGGTACCGTTCATTTTGTTTATAAACTTAATAAGTTGTTTGATATTTTTAACTCCAGCACAAAGTTTTCTAAAAACAAATATAAAACGGCGTACACAGGTAGCGGTTTTTAAGATTTTTTAAAAACCGCTTCTGAATTTTTTAAAGACAGTTATTTTTGACAGCAACGGTAAAAAAGTTACAAAAAGTATAAAATGCGTTAATGGGTGGCAGATAAGCATAAACGCTTTACTTCAAATAACGGCATCTTTAAAAGAAATTAATTTTGATTATATACTGACAAGACGGTTCAATCAAGATGCCTTAGAAAATTTATTTGGTAGGTACATTTCGACAACAGATTGGTAACAGAATGAACCCTACGCCCATTCAAATAGTGAGGGGTTTTAAGAAAATATTTTGTTTAAATTACTGGCACCATTAGTCGAGTGCAAACTGTAAAGCAGATTTCGACGAATTTTTGGCAAAAATGGACGAAATAAAGAAGTCGTTACAAGATGACCAAACTATTAAAATATTGTTCTGAAAATAAATCAGTGTAAATATTTACTACAGATTACCAGCAACTGCAAAACATCGTATGCAATAAAGAAAGTAATTTACCTATGTCAAATGCATTGCGTTATGTTACAAGATATCTGTATTGGAAATGTATGTCTAGGCACACCTGTGAAATTTGCGAAGAATATGGCAGGAAGGTCGTTATTCAGAGTTCTGATACCAATCTATTATTCTGCAAATATAAAGCTTATGGCCAGTTATATATGCCCCACGATGATTTCTTTGTATATATTGTTATGTTAGAAAATACACTGATTACCAACGCATCAACCATGCTACAAAAACAGGAAGTAGGAAATTGCTTGTTACGAAAACTGCGTGAAGTACCTCAATTCGAAAATCCCTGCAAAGATTTTCCACTGGAATATCTTCTAAAACTGTTCGTAAGACCGAATTTATTATATAATAAAATTTGCAAACAAGGAATTCATTAATTGCACACCTAAGAATTTAAAAATAATCATCCTTTCGCATCAGTAATATCTGTAATATTTTAAGCATGTATTATGTTCACATATACCTTTATGTTCCGATCTTTTATTTCTGTTAAAATAAAGTTTATCTGTACCTAAGCGCAAGTCAAGTTTTTTCTTATTGATTTAGTATATTTCTGTTTCACATTTATATTAATTCGATAGCGAATATTTTGAGAATGCATGCTAGCACTGCTAGAAAGTGCAGTGGAATACTTGCTAATGGGCGGAGCTTAAGAAGGTGCGTCGACTGCAAGGTCATCGAAACATACAGATGAAGATCAAAAGTACCGACAGTAAGTGTCCGTTCTCTATAATCTCTCTTCTGTGCCGGCACTGCTGCACAGTCTACACAACATAAGACACACATTCACATCTCATCTACAAATTAATAAATGTGACTGAACCAAATATCTCTTTGCTCGTGCACAAAACTAGCTATTATCAGACTAGTTATACGAAATCATAAATTATATTTATATTGCTTCAACAATGCTCTATTGTCATTTGCTTAACATGTGACTTAACCCTTTAAAGCTGAAGTTTTTTTTAGCTATTTTTACTTCCTTTTACAAGAAAGTATTGGATTCACCCCAAAAATTCGAAATTGAGTTTTCAACAGATCTTCACGTTTCAGAGTCCCCTGAACCCACAAAACATATTTTTTTTCATTGGTCTGTGTGTCTGTCTGTCTGTGAACAGAATATCTCAAAAACAGAAAGAGGTATGACGTTGAAACTTCATATATAAGTTTTGTGTACTATGTAGATGCGACAGCAAGCTTTTGAAGAAAATCGCATAACCGGAAGTAGGTCTTTACTCTTGTGATTTTTCGGTTTTTTTCGATTTTTTCAAAAACGGCTCAAACGATTTTTTTCAAACTTCTCATTTTTATTACATTTTTAATGTGTATTGATGTGAGATAGGTGATTTTCCAGTTGAATACCTCTAAAGTGGGTTTCTTGTTTTTTTTTCTAATTTTTGTATTAACTCCTATTTTAAATACAACACCCGGTATATTATTACATTTTTAAATTCAGCTTAAAATTCTAGAGAAAATTTGTCCCTTCAACTAGCGCTCTATTTTGTACCGTTTTTGTAGAATTTGTAATTTTTGACAAATGCTTAAAAATTAAAAATCAAATTTTTGGCTAATTATAAGATCACTGTAAAAGGAAGTTGTGTGTGTGTATCACACCAGATTTTTTTTTATTATTCTTTTAAAGTTAAGGTTAGTTGGCAATTTTTTAAAAACATTTGTTTTTAAAAAAACAACTGTTACCATATGGTAGTACTAGGCTTTACGTATACATTTTATTCAAAATAAAAACATACACAATTGTAAACTTATGTTTTAGGCATAATACTAATATGAAAACACAAAAAACCTACTTGGTATGGAAAATATAAAAACAAGGAACACAACGTCACATATCACTTACTGCACATCATTCTTGCAGCCCTCTCCTGCACATCTTCTCTTTTTTGCAGATGTTTCAACAACTAGCTGATTTGTCCCATTATATCTCACATCGTCTGAAATTCTGTTTAACGAAACACTTGATTTTGAGGTTTTAGGTCTTCCTCCAAGTTTAAGAGCGCTTCCATAACTTTGTAAAAAGCTGGTTGCAAGTTCTCTGTGAAATTCAAGTTGTGCTAGTTTTCCACCAGATTTTTTTTAGATTTGCCATGCATTTGTGACCGCTACATCAATTAGCCACGTAAAAATTGGCCACCACCGCTTTTTACTTGTAATGTCAATTCTGTACCTTGACAGATTTTCATCCATAAGATCGGTTCCATGCATATGCAAATTATATTCATCTATCATGTTTGAACTAACACTTGAATAATTTTCTTTTGCGCTTGACTTTAACATTTTACTTGAATCGTCTAAAATCAAACGCCGACAAATCCACTTTGCTTTGTTTGCCGTAAAACGTAAAAAACCTTTCTGATGCTTTTTACTATTTATTCCAATAAAATCATTTCCTAGACATAATATTTGGTTCCTCTGCCTATACATCTAGGATATTCACGTTTAAATATTGAAGTTGTCGGGTTTTAAAACTAATATTGTGATTGTTGATAGCTAACTTCTCAATGAAAACAGAACTTTTATAAATTCAAAAGTTTATTGAGAACTCAAAACAAATTTTCTTAAACTAATATCTAAATAATCAAATCCGGTAGTCGGGCATTACTTTGCATAAACACATAGTACTGAAAGAGAGCGTCACGTGACACTTTCAACAGTCACTGATTGGTTGTATCTGGATCTGTCGAATTTTGTTACTAACATAGAAATGGATTTATTGAAATTTGAAACTAACCCTGATTTTCAAGCATTTTTTATACTAGGATTCGTTGTATTTTGAGCCTCAGAAGTTTTAGGCATTGGTAGAGCTTCTGCTTAGGAACATGGTAGTATACTTAGTTCCATATCTGTGAAAAGTGGAGTTGTCAGCTTTTGATACTAGATGATTCACTTGCGAAAGTGGTGAAATACCGTGGCAAGTGGATGCAACTGTAATCATATTGTTATCAACCGAAAGAACTACCATTATTCCGGTGTCTTTCTTGATTACTCCTTCATATATACCCCTCTCTTTCCGTAAAAGCGTTTTTTTGTCCGATATTGGACAGTCATTTGGAATATGGTTATCCCTAACAGTAGCAGTACCCTGACAGCCTCTCTCTTTTAGGTGTTGAAGATTGATACCAGTAAATAACTTGTCAAAGTAGAGGCCATAGGGTCCTTGTTTCTCATCCCTAAATCATCCAACGTTGTGAAAGGGAGCCGCAGCTTTACCAAATTTTTCTTCATAATCTTCTTACCTACGATCACATTTTCTTGGTATAGTTTAAAATTAACCAAATATCCAGATGTATTTAGTGCCCATATTTTATAGGCTTTCCCCGTATAAAGTGCTTACACGGATGTCGTACATAGTAACAAATCATGCTCCCATCATAGCTCTTATGCTTCTGTGGTTGATAATAGTCGATGAATTTTTATTTCAGTTTATTTATGAACGGCTGAAGTTTCCACATTTTATCATTAGGATCACAATTGGAATTGTCGGCACAATGTATACAACGCATAATTTGTATAAAGCCATCTCTTCTCATGGTTCCGCTAACCATAGAGTTGTTGACGTCATTCTGTGATTCCCAATAAAATCTCTTTCCTGGAAGTACCGAATAGCCACTTACTAAAAATATTGATAAAAGCATTTCATTTCTTCTTTGGAAATTTTTGGGTCAGTCATATCGACAGAGTGAGTGTTAAAGAGTGAAGAAAGAGCGAGAAATTTTTAATTAAATCCTTGTAATATTTTGCTTTTATGTTTCTTGCAGGTGTATCACGAAGGTTAATATTTTGTCATTGACAATTTAATGCATACACTAAAAATCCCATAAGCCGCGGTTTTTTTGTCACTATGACAGCGGCAAAAGTTTGCCTTAACGTTTCCAGCGACAAAACGGAACCTAACTTTTAAAACGGTCTAATTCTAGTAAGCCTAGCAGAGTTGCTAAGGACCGACGACGGTGCGGTTCTTAGTTTTCTCGCCTTGTTTGTTAGTTTAGTGACTTCTAAATTACCTAATATGTAAATTAAATATGTATTCCTTAAATTGTCGTACCGAATTACACTCAAACTTTTTTTTTATTGAAGTAAACTTAACATTTATAATTCAAGTTTCCTTGCCTTTAGGCAATTCTTTTTTTTTTTTTATTTATTTAATTCGCACTCAGCCAACAGCCGTTAGGCCAATTATAGGCGTCGCTGTGCAGTTATGAGGACTTCCAACCCCACTACCGACTGTCATGATGTTGTATGACCGCCGGGACCAACTTTTTTCCATGATAGCCGTACCACGAGGCGCCGAGAGATGCAGCCGTGGTACTCCCATCCAAGTTCTAACCAGAGACAGCGTTGCTTAACTCTGCTGATCGAACGTGGACGCTTGTTCAAGCTACACCACTCGGGACCCTCATTAAAATGTCAAGTTTACTTCGACAAAAAAAAAGCTCTCGTGTAATTATAGGTGACAAAAACTCAAAAAGTTGAAGTGGGGAAAGATCCTTATAAAGGGTGTCTCAGATTGTTTTTCGTTTTTGATAATTAAAAATAAAACACCAGAATTAGTTCAAACTTGTTTTAATTATTGTTAAATTACAGAGCAGTTTTTGAATTTTATTTATGAAAAACAACCATTTGTAAATGCGCACCATCTGCCTCATCACACTCATTTAGCCTTGAACTGAAATTTTCAATCACTCGCTGGAGCATCATTCTTGGAATAGCGTTGATTTCGTCTGTGATTCTTTGCTTTAAAACATTCACGCTGGGTGGTAATGGGTTGAAAACTTTACTTTTTAAGTAGCCCCATAAGAAAAAGTCAGCAGGCGTTAAATCTAGACTTCTTGGTGGCCAATTGATGTCTCCTCGGCGACTAATTCCTCTTTCAGGGAATAAATCGTGAAGAGCAGCTAACGAGTCATTTGTGACGTGTGAAGTGGCTCCGTCTTGCTGGAATAATGTGTTGCGGTTGTAGCCAATCTGGTTTTGCATTTCTGGAGCCAACCGCAGTGACTGTCGTGAATCGTCCATAACAGACTGGCAAACGCGCTCGACATTCATGTTCGTTCTTGATGTCCTTTTTCGCCCAGTTGATTTATTTGGCATTGTGTTTCCAGTCTCTTCAAACTTGCGCACCCAGTTCTTGATTAAATTCGCATCTGGCACATTTCTTATGGTCGTTAAATTAAAATGTGTCCTGTAAAGGCGTCGAACAACAGTGTAAGAATCGTTTTTGTAAAACGCTCGTACGCAAAATGCGCGCTGCCGTCCCGTGAAACGATCCATTCCTACTGAAACTAAACCAGCCCGCCAAGCGTTTGACACCACTCCCCTCCCCCTGCTACATACGTTTGGCGCATAACGGTAAAAACAAAAACGAAAAACACTCTGAGACACCCTTTATTTTTCAAAATTAAGTTTCAGGAAAATCTCTTGTTTGCATTTTTAGATCACGGTGTATCCATTTGTGTTTATTCTTAGGTTCTGTGGGCTTGGATTTTGTAGAATGTACAAATCTGTTTCAGTTAACCTATTTTGATTTACAAACTTCACTTCCGCTGGTGTTCATAGTTAACAACCTGACAGATTATCAATTGTACCCCCAGAATCCTCATCGCCAGAGTCTTCGTCTGTTAATACATTTGCCTCGGGTGATTCAATATAAATAGTAGCAAAATCATCAGATCACGCCAACCAAATCACCCCACTATAAAAAGAAATTTACTATATGGTTTCAAAATTTGTACACAGGCGCATATTCTACACATTTTTAAAGAAAAAAATTTACTTACTTAAAGGTTATGTCATCCATTTTTGTATACAAGACTTGTGTATCAAGAGAAACGTCTATACAGTGCAAACGTTGGCTGTGGAACGCTCCAAATAAAAAATTCCCCGATCATCTGTGACCAAAATCCTCGTACACTTCGACCTTATTTTTTGAACGCACATCTTTTCTGATAGTTGTAAATTTTTTTTACCCCCACCTCTTTCCGTAATGACGTCATTGCCATTTTTTTTAAATGGCAGCCACCACTTTTTTCTATGGAATCTGGTTCTCCTTGAAATTCTTCATTTGATTACTTAGCAACATTATTGGCATTTATGAAAAATTGAAAACACAAAATCGAGATAGCTGTGGAATTTTTATCAATTTATTTGAAACAAATGAATAACAATTTAACAGAACGTCAAATAAATAAAATATCAATTGATAGAAATTCCACAGCTATCTCGATTTTGTGTTTTAAATTTTTCATAAATGCCAATAATGTTGCTAAGTAATCAAATGAACATCGCCCAACCGCATATTGCTGTATGCAGAATTTCAAGGAGAACCAGATTCCATAGAAAAAAGTGGTGGCTGCCATTTAAAAAAAAAAATGGCGATGACGTCATTACGGAAAGAGGTGGGGGTAAAAAAAATTGACAACTATCAGAAAAGATGCGCGTTCAAAAAATAAGGTCGAAGTGTACGAGGATTTTGGTCACAGATGATCGGGGAATTTTTTATTTGGAGCGTTCCACAGCCAACGTTTGCACTGTATAAACAAAATGCACAGTAACAATGTTCGTGTTGAATCATCTGTTAGGAAGACATATACGGTCCCATCTATCTCAATCTAGTTCAATCACAAGGCCTTAACACTAGAATGAGCGAAAACAAATCAGTGTTCTGGGTTATCATATGGTAACACCAGGTTTTGATGGGTTATCTTATTTTTTGCGTTCTGGAGATTTAATACCCATTCGAGGTCAGTAATTTAGAAATTGAATTGTCAAAAAGTAATTCAATTATAGCGGGTAATCTTAATTACCCCAGGTAATTTAAATACTTTGGAGTAATTTAATTACTCAGCTATAATTGAGTAATTGAAGGCCACATTTTAAAAATAAATACAAGTGTCTATTAACATTTTTCAGCGTGTAGTTCATACATGGTGAATGTTACACATATTTAATTTTGCCGTGTATAAGTTAATATCTGAAAAAGTTGTACTTAAAAAACCTCCAACATTAGGTAGACACCCCGTTTTACAGAGTACGATGCGTATATGTTGAGTATGATTAATTAGGCATTTTTTTTAGTACTTGTTGTAAGGAGTACCAGGTACCTTAGTCCTACTTAGAATTTTGCCGAGACTAAAGAGTTCCATCCTTAACAAGGGATTTCTTACATGCTACACATCGTAGTAACAGAAACCCACGGCTGTGCATTACTTCCGAATAATGACATTCATCCACATTTTTAAATTTTTAACATCCTCACCAGGATGGTGGATCGAACTCTTGATCCTTAGATCCACTTAACCATTAAGCTATGGAGCACGGCAATAATTAGGCATACTCATGTGTGTACAACTAATCATTCGTTTAAAAAAATGTACATTCAACATTTATTACTAATAATTGTATGTATGTATGTATGTATCTCGTTTTACCTTGCGGTGTAGAGGCTGGTGCTTACTGGCGGTACAATGCTCAACTTGCCCCGGATTCGGGATTCAAAGTTGGAATGCGCCTTTTGTGCTTGCGCAGCAAACACTGTGTGAGGTGTGTGTCATGGTGATGTGTTGACCTTGTTACCCTATCTCTTAGGTCTGTGGTTCTGAGTAGAGCACAGTTAATTTGGTGCCCAACTGTGAATGGTCTCACCGAGCTCAATTGCCCGGCTGCGGAAAAATTGCAGCCCTCGAGGGATCCGAACCGAGGTATGCTTAATTCACACCCTAGTGCCTATGTGGCTTTTTACTGATAATTTCAATAAATATATCTATGTATGTTGGAAGGTGTTTCTATGTGGGATAGTGTTGCTACGTGGTGGGCCAGTTGTTAAAAAAAGTTGAGGATAAATTGAGTGACTCAAATTAAGTAAAAAAAATACAGCCTTCAGAATGAGAGGATGCTTAATTATATAATCTATAGGGATGGGCGCGAGACGTGAAAACAGTCGGTTCACGCCGGGTCACGTCGTGAACGCGAGTGAAAATTTCCAGAGTGTGATTCACGTTTCACGTTAAATATTTAGTAACGAATGAAAGCCTGCAGAGTGCCCAGCTCCCCCGCTGTCCAACATGTGGAAAATTTAGAGCTGGAGCGGGAGGTCCTTGTATTTCTGTATGGCAGCCTGCAGCGACGAAGCTTCGCACTTGTGTTTTGTTGTGAATGTTATCTACAGTTAATTCCGGTTCTGCGTCTATAGACGACCAAGTAGAACTTCCTTTAGGTTCCTCAGACGTAAAAGTACTTTTAAACCTAGAAATTGATAGTGTTGCCTAGCAAAATATACTTTCTTGTACTCGTATCAGAAAGGGAAACGTCAATTCCCATGACAGCTTTTAGTATTAAAAGTAATGTCTTTGAAGACGGTTGCAAGAAACGTTTTTGTGAGAAATCAGTATTTAGCCCTTGTAAGCTATTGTAGTCAATTTTCATTTATTTCTTTTTGTGTCTACCATTCTAACTGCAACATATCACGTAAATTATTTCACGTGCAAAACATATTTTATTTTAGAGTTTTTAGTTCTGTTGCGGGTCCTTTATTGGTTTTAAATTTGAACATTCTGTTCTATCTGGATTTGAATTTTCAAATAAAAGCTGCGGGTCATGCCGTGAACGTGAGTGTTTAAAGCAAGCGTGAAACGTGCGTGACGTGAGTGAATATTCACTCACGCGCCCATCTCTAATAATCTAGTTTATTTTTGATTGAAATTTTTCTTTTTAAATTGGTGTTAGAAACACCAAATAAAAAATATGTTACAACGAAAATATTCTAAATATTCCTAGAGACAGTTAGGTTGAATTAATTTTCTGAATAGTATTCCATAGAATGTTCAGCTTTGCTCCAATTTAACCTGTTCCTATCCCTTACAAAATCATAAACCTGTACATAAAAATCTACTTAATACTTACTCAAAATACCCTTTACGCCACATGCTAGCAGGTACCTCGCATACTCGGGAATAACGGTATAATTTATATCATTTTCTCTATAAAAATATCCTTAATATAATTTCTGTGTAATTTATCTAGGTAACAAACAATGCAAAAATTGGATTATCCACATAATATGAAAATATATCACCAAAAATGACCATAAAGAGATGCGTACCTATTTGTAAAAGGTGTAAAAACCGAGCATAGTAGACCTCGAAACGTGAATTTTTTCTGTAAACAAAGAAAACAGTTAGGGAACGGTTTGATTAGTAAACTGCTAAGGTCTACACGTTACCCTTTTTCTGTGACCTAACAATTTTTTCCCTTTATTTAACAATAAGAGACTGGATGAAACAAAATATCTGCAGTTGTTGGTCAGGTCCATTTTAAAACTGCGTTCGGAAAGGTACCTCTGACAGCTTTGTTTCTTCGAAATCGTTCGTTAAATACAGAGCGAGCTAAGCGAGGATATCTGTTGGCGTTCAGTAAGTACCGATGTGAGCGTTTCGATGTCCATCGATTTGCTTGATGTATTTCAACCGAGTAAACAGAGGATCAGTGCATGACAAGTAACAACAGTGACAATTGAAAACCGGCGTTATTTAATCTTCGAATATAATTATGGTCCTCGGCACCGAAAGTAAAAGAGGCTAAATGCTATGAATGAACGAATCAATGAAATTTATATTTTAATTTGACATTGCACATTTTGTGACAGGTGAACGTTTGGTAAATACTTTCCGATATTCGATGCTCGCTAGTCATGTGACTAAAACTCGATCTGCTCAGCTTCTACTCAGCGATGTACTTAATAAATGCACCTTAAGTATGGCTTGTTTTATGATACTGCCAATGTGACATTTGTCAAAAATGACAGTAATATAATGCGCAATTACAAGCAAGCGACAAGGCTGAAAATCTTATTTTAAGCGTTAGGGACTTCTTCGAAGAGGAGAAATGTCAGATTACATGGGTCAAGAATGTCTTGGTTTAAATAATGTGCTATTTAAACCATCCCTTGCATTAAAGGTTAGGTATACGTCAAATTCTTTCTGAAGTCTACTACTTGTGATCTAAATGATCTTTGTAATTTAACTGTAATATAAGACATACGTTTTAAACGCTATGTTTTGTTATTTCTGACGCCACAGAAAAAGCGTAATGTGTAGTCTTTATATAATATCCCTCAATAAATAAACACGTGTACCTGTACTCTATGTTGGGGCACTTTCGCATTACGTATGTGCTTCCTGCAAGTCATGTGCTTCTCGATTTCGGTTCTGCCACACTTGTTATTGTTCTTGCAGAACTTGCAATAGAAATACAAGTTTCCCAAGACACTCTCCGATAGCCATGGCTTGTAAGCGGGAATGCTCTCCCACTCTTTCCGATACTTCTGCATGTACATCCGCTTCTTAGGGGACCCATCGTCCGCCTTGGGGCCTCTTTTGCGCTTGGACGGTGGTTCGTAAGTATCTACTTTACTGTCGCTCTCCTCCTCGCTTGACCCACGAACTTCCCAGTTTGGCGAAGGTTTGAAGTCTGTGAACAAGTCCTTAATGGTTTGGGGCTCTACCTTCGTCTCGACGTCGACGTCATCGTCTCTGACATAAACTTCTATTACGTTTTCCATTTAGTGGCGCAACTCTTGAAGCGTGCCCTTAACCACACAAAAGGCCGAATTCTCTTCTTAGTCGGAGTTGTTTACAAAGCAACTGTTTAGGTTAAAAATCTGTATACAATTTGCTTTGACTTCTTTACTCACCGATAGATGGCGCGCGGCTAGTTGATTTTGATTTACACTATACAGGGTACCCCATTTATCATGGGATTTAATGGAATTATCCGTTATAACCGGAGAGCCAGTGGCAATTCGAGCAACGGACGTTCTGTAAGGCTAAAAAATTTTTTGGTGATGAGTCATAGCATGCCAAGTATATACCGGGTGTCCATTCTCAAAGTCGAACATAGGCAATTAACATTAGTGCATTCACTCGTTCTTCATTGAAATAATTCATTTTTTGGTAGATAATTTTAAAAGACGTTGACAGAAAATACCTGATTTACGCCAACTAATTACCAATTTTTTTGACAAATGCTATCGAACTTAAAAAGCAAGGCATGGCATATTTAAAAATGCCCAAGTTTGAAATTGGTATTTTAAAATAAAAATCGCATCTTGAATATTATTATTGGTATCATTTGATGCGTAATAATTTTATCTTTCCATTGATACCATTGCCTTCCCTGTAAGTTGAAATGGCGAGCAGGAATCGGCAAAAACGTTCAATACAATGTTAATCGCCTATGTTCGACTTTGAGAACGGACACCCGGTATACAACGACCTGGCAGACATCAGCCCTGCACGTCATCATCCCTTATATTTTTGAAATTGTCACATATAATCTCATAAGAGCATTAATTCTTTCCGGAAATTTTTTTGAGTGCGTTCCAACAACGTCGTATTAATTTGACCGAGCGGGACGCGAGGGCAAATTAGGACGTTGTTGAATGCACGAAAAATAATTTCCGGATATGAATTAATGCTCGAATGCAGATTCGGTAAGAAAATCGTAACGACACAAACCCTAAAAAGAAGTAATGTCTACCTACAAAAAATTTCCAAGAAATTTTGTTGTTGTCTTGGATACGGCTCGTGAACTAATTTTTCTATTGGTCATTAATGAGTGTCGTACGATTTTCAATAAAATTAAAAAAAAAAAATTGTCGCTGTAAGCTTCATATTTTAATATGTTTTAGTTCATGCATTGTGAAGTAGGAAAAAAAATTGACAGGTGATTTCGATGAGCACTAGTACCTGACAGGTGAGTCGAAAGATGTGCAATTTTTACACATGTTTAAGTGAGCGATTTAGAAAACGTGTGTACCATATATCTAATACTTACTATATTGCTAGCGGCTATGAGTGGGAAACTTGCCAAGGAAGTGAGACAGACAACCAACTCTTCAATGTATAATGGTGAGCTGTGCGCAAGCGCGGCGGCGTCGTCCGCCCAATGGGGAAGTGGTCAAGTTTAAAATTCGCTTCTAAAGGCGGAGTTCGAATTCTCACGCATGCGCACGAGACGCGTTATACTCTAAGTGAGACTATGTCGGCGCCGTAATGTTTTCTGAAGTTTCCAGGCCCTACCAGCAATATATGTGTATTATATATATGGTGTGTACAATGCCAGGCGGTTCTGGTTAGCATATGTCTTTCACAGGCGACGGAGAAGATGCTATGTGAGTGCGAGTAAGAGACGTAATGTCAACTCAATGGCGCGAGTGAGACAGTTAGTCTAACGGAAAGTTTGAAGGGTCGTATACCTGCTTCCATAAATAAACAAATTTTAAAAGAAAAATTTAGTCAGTTGCAATTCATTCTTGTAAACTGTACAGTCGTGTTTTGCTTTATTACTACGAATTACTGCGTGATATGTTATATATTATACTAGCAAGATACCCGTTCTTCCTACTACAAATGTTTTTTTTCTAAATCCTAAGCGAATTCTAGAATGCTTCCCTTCCCTCTCACTCAATACGCTAAACTAACAAACGCTGCAAAACAATATTGTAGGTAAAAAGGAAACAATATTCTTCCAAAAAAAGTTCTCCATAACCCTTTTATGCTTCACGTATCCCCTGGAAATGTGTATGTAATTGTCGTTCTCCTTATATAGATTGATAAAACTATAGGTTTAGTATAACAATGAGAATAAAAATAATAAATGTTGTATTCATAAATTGTAGCAACATACCAGTTTCCACCACTTAGAGGTGGAATTTCGGAAATCCTTCTATTTTATTCTAAACTGGACACACGGAAAAAATTAATAGCTTTAACCTCTTTTTTAACTTCTTTTTACTTTTACCCCATTGTTACTCCTTTCACAATGAATTTAGAATAAAAACTTTAAACCACTTTTTAAAGATTTAAAAAACACACATATGCCCAAAAACCATGATCATCAGGAACCACAGGAAATACGAAAGGTTCTATAATTTACCCCTGAAAAAAAATCTCACCTTTAGGAGTTGATCTGTGCACAATCCTGAATTACGTTTTTACGAACTTGTATAGGTAACCTTTCTAAGTAAAACCAAATTGTTACATTATAGGGCCTTCTTGAGAAATTCGTATATGCCAAAATGAATGTCATAACTCAATAAACATAGGAGATATGAAGGGTTCTTTAATTCACTTCCAATCCAGATTTACACCTTTAGGGGTTGATTAGGGGAAAATTCTAAAATAAGTTTCTAGGTATTTGCATTGATAATCTTTGCAAGTAAACACCTAGTCGCTATTTCATCGGGTCTAAGAGATATTGAGGAACTCGTGAAAACACATTTTCCCCTTTGCACCCCCATAGGGGTGGAATTTAAAAAAAAATACTTTCAACCCATTTAATTGTAAAATGGAACTTACATCGAAAAAAATTAATAATTTTACCCTCTTACCCCTTTTCAGTTTTTCCTCCTTTTACCCCTTTAGGCTTAAAATATTCAAATTCCCTCAAAATCCTTTCTAAATATTTTAAAAATACATGTATATGCCAAAAAAGAATATTCTAACTCAATAAACATAGGAGATACGAAGGGTTCTTTAATTCACTCCCAATCCAGATTTGCACCTTTAGGGGTTGATTAGCTCAGAATTGTAAAATATGTTTCTAGGTATTTGCATTGATAATATGTGCAAGTAAACACCAACACGCTATCTCGTCGGGTCTAAGAGATATTGAGGAACTCGTGACAACACATTTTACCCCTTTTCACCCCGGGGCGGAATTTAAAAAAATTGCTTTTAACCCATTTTATTGTGAAATGGAACTCACAGCAAAAAAAAATTAACCGCCCTACCCCTCTTCAGTTTTTCCTCCTTTTACCCCTTTAGGGTTAACATTTTTAAATTCCCTTAAATACCTTTCTAAATATTTTACATATAGTGTAAATTTGTGTGTAGCTATATTATTAAATTCTTATATATTTTTCATTGAAACTAATAAAATATATTTTTTTCTATTCAATTTTATCTCAATGTTATGTCATTTGTACCATTGACTTATATACTGCACATCTTTCGACTCTTTCGTCTCTCACTCGGGGTCACATAGCATCTACTCCGTCGCCTGTCAAAGACATATGCTAACCACAACCGCCTGGCATTGTACACACGTTTTGTAAATCGCTCACTTAAACATGTGTAAAAATTTCAAATATACAGAACAAAGTTTATTTTAACCCTATATACTGCACATCTTTCGACTCACCTGTCAGGTACTAGTGCTCATCGAAATCGCCTGTCAATTTTTTTTCCTACTTCACAATGCATGAACTAAAATTTGAAGCTTACAGCGACAAGTTTTTTTAAAAATATTATTGACTATTCAACTCACCCCCTTCAAGTTAACTATTCACCAATCATAATTTAGTATTTATGTCATTTGCCACCAATCAGCGTAAAATTGTGCAACAATTCCGCTAGCGGAGTTTTAATGACAATTTTTTTCTCTTCCTGTGACATTTATTTAACTTCCTGTAAAATTAATCAGATATGATATTAGAAATGTCAAATTCGACAAACAATTTATTTTACGTCAACATATTTTTATTTTCAAAGAGGACGTGATAAAATTGATTAATTACTAAGAAATGTCAATTTTGTTCGTTGAATAGTCCTTCAAATGCCGCTTGCAGCCGACGAATTGCATGAATTTTAGTCAAAATGTTTATTCGTGTTTATTGCTTCAAAATTGGTCTCGTGCTGTTGCACTCGACCAATTTATATCGAAGCAATAAACGCTCATACACTTTGACAAAAATGTTCGGCAATTCGTCGACCGCTCGCGGTATTGTATATGACAATTTCAAAAATATAAGGGATGATGACGTGCAGGGCTGATGTCTGCCAGGTCGTTGTATATGTACTTGGCATGCTATGACTCATCACCAAAAAAATTTTTAGCCTTACAGAACGTCCGTTGCTCGAATTGCCACTGGCTCTTGGGCTATTATTACTATAGTAACCATAACATTTTTAAAACCCGAAATATTTGCGAAAATCGTACGACACATTAATGACCAATAGAAAAATTAGTTCACGAGCCGTATCCAAGACAACAACAAAATTTCTTGGAAATTTTTTGTAGGTAGACATTACTTCTTTTTAGGGTTTGTGTCGTTACGATTTTCTTACCGAATCTCAATTCGAGCATTAATTCACATCCGTAAATTATTTTTCGTGCACTCAACAACGTCCTAATTTGCCCTCGCGTACGACGTTGTTGGAACGCACTCAAAAAAATTTCCGGAAAGAATTAATGCTCTTATGAGATTATATGTGAAAATATCCGTTTTCGTGTCTTTTGATTCAGAAAAAGTGGTTTTCAAAGTGATATCTGTGAGTCTATCAGTCTGTAAGCCTGCGAGTCTGTGAATCTGTATCGACTGTACAGCCTAGATGATCAATCGATTGGCCTCCAAATCAATCTCTTCATTTTTAATACAAATTCGGAGATCCCAGTGATTTTTAGTTAAAATCGGATACCTGGAAATGGTACTTTACTCTTGTTCCTTTTCGTTTTCTGAAAAAAAATAAAATGTTATAGAATAATATTCTATATTGAGCAATTATCTACAACTTTTGTTTAAACAGCTTTTTTTTAATTAGTAAATTTTTGGAAAAATCGCAAAATTAGTTTTTAGAAAAATTGGCATTTACATCCAGACATAATGGGAATAATAGCTAGTTGTTTAATAAAGCAATAAACCAATAAAGCATATGATTTAAAGCCGCGGCTGGCAGCCAGCTTGTTACGGTATCAAAATGACTTAACGACACCCACGCGGTGTGAGTATCGCACGACTAGTTAAGTCCGGGAAAAGGTGGCACGCTCGCCCTGAGATCTGACAAGACAGGCTAAGGGCCTCGGTTGATACGCTCAGGGAGATGGGCGTGGTCCAAACGGTACGTCGTAGGGCAAGCGTGGCGTGACATATATAGGGTAAGTCGAAATAAAAGGGTGCCACCAGATCTGTCTTTATATTCTCGTACAACCGGACCTGGACGGGCCGAGAAGTACAAGAGGTACTACGTCAGGAAGGTACTCGAGAAGCTGTAAACCTCGAATTACAATTTTGGGAAAAATACTTTAATACTTGTTTCGGGTCGAGAAAGAGGAAGAACTCGGCCTCACAGTCCTCGTCGTCACTGCAGCGGGCGTTGTCAAACCTACCTGTGTCGCTCTATTGCTCAAGCTTCGCTTTACACAAATCTGTACACAAAAGGGCTTAACCTGAAAGAGCATGCATAGATTCGCCACAATGACAAGGCCTTCGTTCAAATACTCATCTATTGATCTGAATGATTAAGGTGATTTACACAAGTTTACGCTAAGTCAAGTTAAATTCTAGGCCCCAGCTGGAGTGGCGCGTTATCACTAATACAAATTCATTAATTAGTAGAAGTAATACTGTAGGTTTAGGCCATACATATAGCAGCTTATTAGATTAAACTGACTGCGGCCAGCTTTCGTTAATTAGGCGGCTACGGAATACTAATAGAGGCCTTACATGTCCAAATAGTTAGTTATTAACACAACCAACCCGATTATATGAATTAGGCGGTCACAAAATGCAAAATGAGGCTATACTGGCGGTAATTAGTGAATCATCAACGAACTGCGGTCAGAAGCCGTGAATTATATGGCTATAGAACATAAATGTAGGCCTTGCGTATACAAACAGTTCGTTATTAACAAGTACGGCCAGATAATATTAAATAAGCAGTCACTACATGCAAAAGGAGGCCATACTGGCGTTAATTAGTGAATTATAAAAGAATGCAGCCAGAATGCGTGAGTCTAGCCGTCACTATAAGCGCAAATTACATGTTCACATTGCTACCTGTGTATGGAAGTTAGCCAAGCTTGTGCACTGCAACGACGGTAACCGGCATCGCCCGTTGCGAACGTTTCGAAATCGGGAGCGTGGGCGTTAAAACTGCATTGGCGGGAAAGTCTAGAAGACTGTAATGGCAGCCTTCTACGGCCACAAAACGTTGGAGCCTACCGTTTGGAAGCTCTGCGGGATAGATCCCCTGTTAGGGAAGAATCGGGCTGCACACACCTGGTCTTAACGACAGAAGAACAGAGCTCTCGGCTACCATGACCACACCGAAGCACCTCACGCACCTTATCTCACCACCACAGTTTCGAGAGTCACTCCTTGCAGGAAAACACTGTAAACGAAACTAGCCTTTGCGGCAACGGTATATTAACAAACGCAAGAAACCAAAGTCACAAAATTAGAGGTATTAACAGGACAACATCGGACGAAATCCACGTCATCCTCGCACAAGCACAAACCGTTAAACAAAGTGAAATCGTACGACACAGCGGAAACAAACAACAAGCAAGGCCTAACAAGACGGCCGCCCCCACAGCGCGGAAGCGCCGGGGGGGGGGGACCAACCTGCCTTCAAACGTCTGTACTTTCATGCGAACTTAAACTGACTGCCCCAAGCAACGCTGACCTCAATTCCAAAACGACGCGTTCTAAACCGCCAAAATGCGGGTCATCAAGCGACCAATGGGAAGGCGACATGTTCGGCAGTTCAAACCAGTATAGCTTGCGTCCAGACAAACACGTGCGCTAAAAAGGGTGGTCTGAAACGGCTAATTCGAGATAACTGCGCTAATCTACAGGGTGTTCGAATTTAGACAAAAATGGCTAGTATTTGTGAGTATTGGTGCTGAGAAGATCAACGGTGGGAACGGGTTTGAAATATAACTAAGCTGCCCAAAGGGCGTGAATGGTTAACTATAGTACGTTACGCTACTTAAAATGACCGGACAAGCTAAGGCTTTAAATATGCTTTTTAGGCCTCCGTCCAGAAACACTGATTTTGCATTCGTCTAAATCGTCTAGAATCACCCTCTTTGCTTGTCTAGGCATGCAAATGACAGCTAGTGTAATTTAAATTTAGAAATTTTAAAATCGGTTGGTAGCACTGAATCCCGAATCTGCTGTCTTAAATAATGTCTTTGATGTCAGTCTCACCAGTTATACGACTTTTTATTGTATAAATAAAGCTTTCACTTTAACCCCTGGTTTAACCATTCTTGTATCTCAGTTCATGTCATATAATTGCACCCTAAAACGTAAGCGTAACCATTGATTAATGATTATAAGCATGTAACCAACAAAAATGTGTATAACTTTTTAGGTTAGATATTTAGGATGAACTGTCAAGGAACGAACAGGACTTTATTAAATTATTAAATAGGTATGTTACAAAAAAGAGTAATGACAATTTAACTAAACAGTAATAACGAGTAATTCATTATTTGAAATTAAAAATAATTGTACAGTTTTCGAAATGTGAGATTGATGTTGGGCAAATTTGTATCGTTGAACTCAAGTTGCATGTTGTGAACAGTAGAAGAATTTCTTGAAAAACTACCGGAAGGTTGTGGCATCGAAGTTGCTTGTTGACTGCTTGAAATTGGAGAACTGGAATATATACCTTTGAAGTAGTCCGACTAATTTGATTTGCTATGGCCATTTTAGCACCCAGAGAGTCTTCAATGTAGGCTTCGGCAACTGTAGTGCTTTTCCAGCCACCATGCCTCTTCAGAGTTGTTATGTCCGCCCCATTACCTACTAATGCTGTTGCACTATTTCTTCTGAAGCAATGACCCGTATACTGTGTCGGATTGTCCAATTGTAGATAGCTGGCTATCTTCGAGGGCATCCTCCCTAATGTGTGAATGCCCACCGGTTGATGTGTAAATTTATTTTTGGAGTAAAATAAAAAGTCTATCGATTGTTGTGTTTTTTGGTCTTAAAGCAATATAATTTCTAATTATACCTATCCATTGAGTTTCTGTTACACAGGAAGTGCGGGGCTTTTTCATCCATCTGTAATACTTTAAATATTTTAGTTACATACCCTTCTTTTTTTCTCTTTAAAAACGCGATTAGCCTTGGGAAAGTTCCAATGTTAATATTATGCTTACATCGACCACAAAGTGGAATACATTTTTTGATTTAGCTTCAAAATAAGCTAACAAAATGTATTCATTGTACGTGCTTACGGAATTCTCAACACAACGAAAATGTCGTATTCTTTCCAATATCGATTTGATAACTTTTTAGGTAGTAAGTTTTGAATAGCATTTTCAGCTGCTGTTTAATATGTTCGGGTATATTATCATCCATTTTCTTGTACTTATTGTGCACCAACTACTTATGGCATCAAAATTCATAAATATAAATGTCAAAAAACAATACCTACTAGATACTTGATTTTCAATTTTAAATTCGAATCCTTACATCGTTCGATAAGTATGTATTGCCAACAGAAGAAAAATAAATTATCTAGCCCCGATATTTGGACAACAAATTACCGATTTTTTTTTTAAATTTATATATTTTTTGTCGGCCTAAAAAATTTTGTGTTTCACATGTCCAGAAACTGTTTTGCGAGTACTCGTACTTGAGGGCAGAGGCCTTCGGATATATCAGGGGATGGGAAATCATTGATTATCAAAAGTATGATCACCGATTATAATCATGATATTCCAACAATGTGAGTAGAAAATAGACATTACAGAAGTTGTCCAGGTTGGCCAAAAAGAAATTAGAGAGAGGAAGTAGATGAAGCAATATCTTCACGGAACCTACATGACGGAGACTGGATAAAGATAAACAGACAACATTGGGCTCTACGTTGGGAGAGACGGCGCCCGCCGTAACCAACTCGTTGCATATACCGGGCGAGTTTTTTAAAGTGTTACAAGGCAATATCTCGAGAACGGTTTTAAATAATTTCATGAAATTTCGGGAGGTAGTGGGGAAAGGGGTGGACATATTTAACCCATATATGTATTATACATATATTGCTAGTAGGGCCTGGAAACGTCCGAAAACGTTACGGCGCCGACATAGTCTCACTTAGAGTATAACGCGTCTCGTGCGCATGTGTGAGAATTCGAACTCCGCCTTTAGAAGCGAATTTTAAATTTGACCACTTCCCCATCGGGCGGACGACGCCGCCGCGCTTGCGCACAGCTCACCATTATACATTGAAGAGTTTGTTGTCTGTCTCACTTCCTTCGTGAGTTTTCCACTCATAGCCGCTAGCAATATAGTAAGTATAAATATATGATTTAACCACATTTTTTACATTTTACTTCTCTCTTTGTTTTGAGGGGTAACTTTTAAATGAGATGTGTTTTTGTTTCTAAAATACGAATCTACGTGAAAAACCAAAGAGTACTATATTTATATATTATATAAATATAGTACTCTTTGCTTTCAGCTTGCTTGCTTTTCACTGGCCTGTACTTTTATTAATAACTCTACGCTCATTTTCATTATGCACATAACCAACCCTTTGTATTATTTAACTTGATTTGATCTGTCTTCAAATATGCTCAAACCTATCATATTACTTATATTATATTAGCCATCTTAAATCTTTCTTTTACTCAAACTTCATAATCAATCCCTCTGAAATCTGCTTTGCTTATGCTTGCCTTTATCCCTCTAATTCTACTTCTTGCATCTCATTTCCAATGCATTTAATAACTTCAACTACTGTTTAAATTGTAATTAAATAAAATATTTCAACTCTGTGCTTTAATTGACTTTGTTCAATATTTTTCACTGCATACAGAGCTAAATTGTGAGCTTAAAACCATCTCAATATCGATAGCTATCGATAAGTATCGATATTATCGATTTATCGATAAATATCGATTAATATCGACAGTTATCGATTAATATCATTAAATATCGAGAGTTATCGATTAATATCGATATTTCTCGACAAATACCGATAAATATGGCTACTATATCAATAATTATCAATACAACATATGTATATAGTATATTTTGTTAGTAAATATACAGTGACCGCCAAAAAGTCGGCATATGGTAAATTTTTGTATTTAATGCTCACCAAGTCTGTGTAGCAAAAATGTCCTAACCGGCTACTGCGCTAATAACCCGAACACAAACCCTAAACACGATACAAATTAAGCAAGCAAATGCTTCAATAACATAAACCCAGCAGGAAGAAGAACGAGTTCAAAATGCAATATAGCAAATCTTAAGGAATTTATGAGTGACTACTAAAGCAAATGTAACTCAGCATCAAATATCGATAATTATCTATCGATATCGACATGGGCGTAGCCAGGGAGGGGCAGGGGTGGGCAGTTGCCCACCCCCAAACATTTATAAAGAGCAAAAGGCAGTTGATTTATAATCATTATTGCAATTCACATTCTACAACATTTAAAAAAAAGAAGCTACGATCTGCAGGAGATTTGCGGAAACTGATGATGTTTCAACTTATTATTTTTGTAATTTATAAAAAATTAAATAAAACTATAATAATAGTAGTAGTTGATTGGGTAATTAAATGTATGCCCCCCTCTAACTGGAATCCTGGCTACGCCCTTGGATATCGATAACTATCGGTAATTATCGATAAATATCAATAAGTAACTATCCATATTTATCGATATACAGTGAAAACTCTCATAACGGACACTCCATTAAGCGGACCCCTCTATTAAGCGGACATTTTTCTTGGCACCGTCGGGAACCAATGTAGTTCAAATGTAAGGACATCTCCATTAAGCGGACTCTCTGTTAACAGGGCGCAGACAAGAAAATTCTGGAAATTTTGAAATATTTCCCTCTTTTAAGCAGACATGTTGTGTGCTTAAATGCTAGGAAAATAGGAAAATTACATGTTTCCATATGTCTGGCATGGAGTGTGTTATAAATTGCATGTTCAGATACTAGCTAGGAAATTAGAGGAATAACCTCTTTTCATATGCGCCCTGTGTTTCAACTTTAATCCTCAGTTTTGTATCTGAATTTCGGAAATGAAACAAGTTCTGCAAAAACGATTTTATTTATTCAGAGCAAAGTGCTCTTTGTTTATAGCTGCATTTGATTAAGAGCAGATAGGATTTCTTCACTACGGGCTGCAGTTGATAGGTATGTATAGTATTCCAACCAAAAATTGGAAAGTTATTTAAAATCCAGTACACCATGAAAAGTGTAAGTCATGTCTAAGTTGGTTTCATACAATTAGTAAATAATATTCTAATGTCAATCAGCTTTCAAGTAATGACAGTTCATCTGTAAATTGAACATGTAACTGTTTTATTAAGGCATTGTAACATTGTGCATGATTTAAGTAGGTACCTACTAGTTGAGTTTTTAAAATCGTATAGTAGCATAGAAAATTTTAAAAAACGTATATATCTTCCAAACTTCCCAATGCATCTGTCAAATTTGAGGGTTATTATCGAAGTGTCACTGAATGACAATCAAACAGTAATTTTATGAATTAAATTACGAAGTGACTTACTGTTTTCAATGCTGGCCTGATTTTAAATAACTTTCCAATTTCTGGTTGGAATACTATACCAAAGCTACTTTTTTACAGTAGTCTCATAATGTATGGTACTGTGTACCTACATAGTAGTATGTACTGACAAATTTATGTATTTTTATGTCGTTCTATATTCAAATAAAGATTTTAAAAAAATGAAAATTAAAGCATTTCTATTAAGAGGACACCTCCATTAAGCTGACAAAAATCGTGACACTACGGTGTCTCCTTATGAGAGATTTTACTGTACAGTGAAATCTTCCATAAGCGGACACGCACAGTGCCAAAGTTTTTGTCCGGTTATTAGAGGCGCCCACTTAAGGGAAAAATCCATTTTTATGTTTAAAAAAGTTGTATTATGCAAAGGTATACGCGCTAACAATACAAATAGGAATAATAAAATAATTGAAACAAAGTTATCTAATAGTTGTGAAACAAATCTTTAGCTCCTGCTATTTGTTTCGCCATTTAGTCACTTCCGGGCCAGCCTGTATATCTTCACTTGAGTTATAATTCGCTGTATTTCAATCGATATCAAATCTTGTTCGCGCAAAAGTGCTGGTTTTGGTTTTTCCGAAATTCACTTGTTATCTCTCTGCGCCAGCGGGCAGCTATTCCATCGCTTACCGGGCATTCTATTTCTGCATTCGGTTGAAGTAACTTGCTTCTACGAAGGCATTCCCGCGTGCTACTTCACCAATTTTTAATTGACTTCGTTTGTGAGCTGATGACTACAATCAGGTATGTTTACGCTCCTTGGTTTGATATTCAAGTTTAGTAGTTTCCCGTTTTTTAATTAGCTCTTTGACGTCATTTTTCAACGTCACCTTTAAACGCCATTCTTTGATGCCGTTTTTTAGACGACTCTTTATTTTGGTTTCCTAATTAACACCCTAATCAATAACTTGGACCCGCAACTCACTTCTGGAATGTCATCTTGAGCTTGCCAAGTGGTACAGGAGCGTCTATTCCATTATGAAATTCGGCCACGAGTTCGAGATTGCTGCCGGCAACGTTTTTTTATCACCACCCAAGTTAGTCTTGTTTCAACTTTTGTTGACAACCACGTCCGCCTATGAACTGTTGGCTGAATCGATTGTAACTACGCTTCAGATTTACAATTTACACATTTCAAACTACGCTTTACAAATTTAAAACATAATGTATTAATTGTTCATAAATCTGCTTTAAAAGTCAGATTTACAATTTACAAATTTAAACTGCGCTTTAGAAATTTAAAACGTAATGTATGAATTGTTTCTAAATTTACAATTCACAAATTTAAAGTTTTGCTTAATGAATACGTATTAAGAATTTTGTAAGAAGTGCCCTCACGCCATTTTACTATCATTACCGAGATAACGGTTAAAACATATGACAGTGGTAAGCTTACTCCTTCATTGAATTGCCCAAAAGAGGTTCACATATGTTTAAACTTGATTTAAACACACATAAATTTTAATAACAGAATTTACGAAACCAGTCAGAAGTTCTAAATGTAATTCTGATTTCATAAACAAACAGTTTTAACCTCCAGTTTTACTTCATAATTTCACAAGTTTATATTTAATTGAGATCTATTTTAATCTTGAATTAAAACAGGCAAATTGCAGTTCCCATTTACGAAATATTAACAAACGAATATTGTTTCGCAAGCATTGAGTTTAACCACCTCAGTAAACTGCAACTTGGCATTTCGCTCAGTAAGCGACCTAGTAAAGCCAAGTTCACCGCACCTTCCTGCAAACCCTTGCGGAACTATAAAAAGCTTATTATGCTGAATTGTCATCTTCGTACCTTTAAACGCGTTCCATTACACTACACTATTATGAACTTTGATATGTTACTTAGTTAAGCATTCTTGTTTTGTATAGATACACCGTTTATTTTCGTAATAAAACAATCTGCACTTAATGTCTGATTCATTCACTACGTCGCCACCCTAATACCAAGCCTAATTTCATCGAGACGTGAGGCTGCGTCTCTTGGGGTGGTTTACTCTCGTGCCTTTCAAGTACCATTGACTACATTGGTTTAAAACGTAAACACAGTCTTGTTTACGTGCTTGAGGGATAGAACCAGCGCAAAGCAACGGAATCCTGATACAGCCTCCAGGCAATTCTGTTCACATATTTTTTTGTGCGTGCTGCATTTTCAGCATTAGTTATATACTGTATTTAAACTTTGTGATAAACAATTTACAGACCTAATTACGATGTTGCAAGCAGCTATTATTTATTAACCAAATAAACCTAATTGTTGCTGTAATTTTATTTATTTCTCGAAATCTGTGATTTCTGGCGCCCTGTGTTTTTCTTATTATTAAAAGAGCTTGCATCAGTTCAGCTGATGATAGAAATCTGCGACCCAAGGCCACCGAATTTAAAGCTAGCTAGGTCATTGCGGTGAGTAAGAACATTTCAGAGCTACCGTAGTGTATAAATGATAAGGGGGTTGATCTGCGATTATACTACCATTGATTATTATTAGTGATCGATCGCAGGTTGGCTTCTTTATTGTTTCACTGACGCCAAATGTGTGGGGCTCAACTTTGGTATTACATCAGCTGTGCAACCTGCAATTCTTCTTTAATATTTTGACTAAATTATTCATTCAAAATGAATGTTAACGCACTTCGTGTAGATGAATTACTCTATGAGCAACTGTTCAGAGGCTTAGATAGGGACACGGTGGAAAGTATGAACGTCGACCAACGTCGTAGGACCTTGCGTGCGAAACTGTTACTAGAAAAGGCTGACCCTACGTTGCTTAGCGGTTATCAATTAGTAGCACCCTTTGATGTACAATTCTAACTTGATGCTTGTAAAGGCAAACTAACTGAACTTTCGGTGTTAGTTACTGCTTTCTCGGGGGCACCTTCTGATTCAGAATTTGCTCGGCTTGATACGCGGCTGACGCATCTGTATTCACGACTAACCAGGCTACAACCCTCTTCTAAATTAGAACAGGAGCATGCTACTCTTACTAGTCAATACTTAGATTTATTACAGTCACTTAGTAATGAGCATGACGATTCACAATTACAAGTAGATCCTTTGCCCTCAAATATTGATGCCACTAATTTTGTCGATTCTGTTAATACAGTAGATCTACCCGATTCTGACCCTATTGAACCTATGGCAGATAATATTGTTAACAACCCTAATATAATTGAAGCAGCTGGGTTAGCTTCATCTACGTTCCAACGACCTAGGGTATCTTTTTCTGATGAGCACGCACATCTGTATCCTCCTTTTACACAACAACCTTGTATGTCAGCAGTAAATTCTTTCCTACAACGTGTCGAAGAACTTAGAGTAGCGCGTAATATTTCGTACGACCAATTATTTTCTAGTGCTGTTGACCTTTTCTCGGGTCGTGGGTTAGTATGGTACCGTGCTATGCATCACCGGGTTTCAAACTGGCACGAATTGGTAGCTAGGTTGCGATCTGATTTTTTGCCTATTGATTTTGATGACGAATTATGGGACGAGATTAGGAAGCGCAAGCAGGGAGGCGATGAAAAACCCTCACTTTTTACTTTCTCGCATAGAGAAAGTATTGTAATCGTCAAAAAAATCGACTTCGAGATTTTCACGAATCTTGACGTTTTAGACCTCCTAGAGTCCGAAAAATCCATTTTTCGAATTATGTCTGTGTGTGTGTATGTGCGTGTGTGTGTGTGTGTGTGTGAACACGATAACTTAAAAACGAAATAAGCTAGACCCTTGAAATTATGTACATAGTCATTATTCAAAATTTGTAGATTCCAGACCTATTTTTAGTGAAATCGGTTAACCGGAAGTGGCACTTTACCTAAACAGGTAGCGGTACCTTTTCAAGTAAAGTACCAGTTTGCTTCGAGATATTTGAACAAAATTTTGTACATACATTTCTTATGTAGAAGAACTACGAGATATTAGATTTCAGCATGATCGGGTAACCGGAAGTGGCATTTTACCTAAACAGGTAACGGTATCCATTCAAGTAAAGTACCAGTTTGCTTCAAGGTATTTGCACGAAATTTTGCACATACATTTATTATTGAGAAAAACTCCCAGATATAAAATTTCAGTATGATAGGTTAACCTAAAGCGGCACTTTACCTGAACAGGTAGTGGTTACCTGAAAATGTAATTTTATCGCTGTATGTATATACATTGCAATTAACTTTTCAAATTTGCTAGAAAACAAGGCGAATGCGAGAAAGTCTAGGGGAGCACACTCCCGATTTTTATTGCTGTCCTGCTTAATTTATTTGATTGTTTACTCATTAAACCATCCGAATCAGTTCAACTTAAGCATATTATGAAAACTTGCAACCTTTTTACGCTACTCAATTATCTTTAACAGTAGTCCACGATATTGAACACCTTGCATTTCTGTGTAAAAAGCTGGAAGACGTTAAGATACAGAATATTAAATATCGCAATCCTGCTTCTGCTTCATCCTTGCAACTGGAACCTGACTTGGCTTACCAGCCTACTCCTAAAAAACCTGTGACACAGACTGCACAAATGACAATTAAACATCCTGGTCCTAGAACTAACCGTGCGAAAAGTACGACTACTTGTTGGAACTGCCGTAAATTAGGCCATACTTTCCATACTTGCTCAGCAGATAAGACTATTTTTTGTTATATTTGCGGTCATGCAAATAGTTATTTTGCCACTTGTCCTAAATGCCATCCAAAAAACGCAAAGTAAAGGGTAGATATCACAGCCGATCTATTCCTTATCCCTATTATACTAAGGCTGATACTTTATCTTGGGAATCTTGGTTACGAACTGTCAATGAATTTTTCCGTATGACTTGTAATACTTCAGCCACCTTTACTAAACAACTTTCTGACAACCGTCCTTATTTAACCATTTATATTAATGGCGAACCTATTCACGCTCTTTGAGATACAGGGGCCAATCGAACTTTAATTGGACGCAACGGTTTATATTTACTTCAGAGACATGATCTCAAATTGTGTAACAATAAGTCTCTCAAATTGTGTAACAATAAGTCTCCGCTTATCTTGACTACTGATGACGGTCAGCTACAAAATATTTTAGGTACTGTTGCCTTACCCATTACCATTGATGGTATTACTAGGTCCATCGATGCGGTTATTTGTGACTCAATTCCGTCTACACTAATTTTAGGTGTTGATTTTTGCTACGCTTTTGGAGCAGACTAATTTTGTAGCTGGACGCTTCGATGTGGCTGAAACTTTTTCGCTGCAGACTATTTGTGGTGTAGTTGATTTGTCAGTTCAACAAAAACTTCTTCTAGACCAAGTTGTTGGGAAGTTTGCTGAAATTTCTGGTCCTACTTTAGGCTTAACTAATTTAGTTGTACACACTATTGATACGGGTGACGCATCTCCTATTAAGCAGAGATACTATCCTTTGTCTCCTGCTATGCAAGTCCATGCCGACCACGAACTTGATCGCTTGTTAGAGATGGGTATTATTCGTCCCTCGAAATCTCCTTGGAGTTCTCCAATGGTCTTAGTCAAAAAGAAAGATGGTTCGTATCGACTTTGTTTCGACGGTCGAAAATTAAATTCGGTTACCAAGAAGGCTGCTTATCCTTTACCATATTTAAATAGCATTCTTGATAAATTGCGCAATGCATGTTATCTTACGTCCATCGATCTTATACAAGCTTTTTACCAAATTCCTCTACATCCTGATTCGTGCGAAAAAACAGCTTTTATAGTCCCTAGACGTGGTTTGTTCGAGTTTACAGTCGTTCCGTTTGGGATCACGAACGAACGCAGCTGCCAGTCAACAACGTCTCATGGATAGCATTTTTGGTCCGCTATTGGGTGAAAACATCTTCGTGTATTTAGACGATATTGTTATCGTGTCTGGAACCTTTAAAGAACACTTGGACACCTTAGAGCAAGTTTATACCCGTCTTAAAGACGCTAACTTAACTGTCAATATCGACAAATGTCAGTTTTGCCGTCCCAGTCTTACGTACCTCGGTTTTGTCGTCGATAAAAATGGTTTACGCATGGACCCTGATAAAATTTTGGCTATCACTAAATACCCTCAAACAAATACAGTGACCGAAGTCAAACGCTTTATTGGCTTAGCTTCTTGGTATCGTCGCTTCGTTCCAAATTTTGCCACTATTACTGCTCCTATTTCGGACCTAATTAAAGGTCGTATTAAAAAGCAGCGTGTGCATTGGACTGATGATGCTCTTAAATCATTTAATCAAATTAAATCTTGTTTGACCTCCTCTCCTGTTTTGAGTAGTCCAAATTTTTCGCTACTGTTCACGTTACAATGTAACGCCTCTAATTTTGGCCTCGGTTGTGTTCTTACACAAAATATTGACGATGAGGAAAAGGTTATTGCTTATGCTTCACGTACCCTTAACAAGGCCGAACGCAATTATTCTGTCACCGCGAGAGAGTGTTTAGCTGTCATCTTTGGCATTGAGAAATTTAGACCGTACATCGAAGGTACACATTTCACTGTGTTAACTGACCACTATTCCTTATTGTGGCTTACTAATATGAAAGACCCCACTGGCCGTTTAGCCTGTTGGAGTGTTCGTCTGTCGCAATACTATTTTACAATTCGACACCGACAGGGCAAACATAATGTAGTTCCCGATGCTTTATAGCGAGCTCCTATTCAGGTTTCCGCTCTAGAACTTGTTGATGGTGACTTAGACTCTTGGTACTTAAAAATGCTTGAACGTGTTAGCCAAAGTCCTAATCAATTTCCTACTTGGCGAATTGAAAATCACCGACTTTTTAAGTATGTTCCCAACCGTCATGCCATTGTTAGCAACTTAGTGGAATGGAAACAGGTGATACCTCGATCTCGCCGAACTGAAATTTACAAACTCTTTCATGACAGTCCCACATCTGCTCACTTGGGTGGTTATAAAACCTTTTGTAAGATCTCCGTACAATATTACTGGCCTAAAATGCGTGCCGATGTCATCCGTTACATACGCCATTGTGAAACTTGTGCTGCGAGTAAAGTTAGTCAACTTGCTAGACCTGGTTTAATGGGCCAAAATAAGAAGATTTTATACCCTTTTCAATGTTAGTCAATTGACATAATGGGTCCTTTACCTCGCAAGAAAACTAGTAACACTTCTATCATAGTTGTATGTGATTGGCTAACCAAGTTTACCCTAGTTAAAGCTGTTCGCTCTGCCACTGCTAAAGCAGTAGCCAAGTTTTTGGAGAACGAAGTCTTCCTCATTTTTGGTGTTCCTCAAATATGTATGGTTGATAACGGACCACAATTTATAAGTTCCCAATTTAAAGCCTTGATGAAACAATACCAAGTTCAACAAGTTTGGTATAATGCTTCTTACCATCCCCAAGTCAATTTTGTCGAGAGAGTTAACCGAGTTATCGGTACTGCTCTTCGTTCTTATGTTTCGGAAAATCATTGTTCGTGGAACGAACATATTTATCAAGTTGCACACGCTTTGCGTAACGCCGTTCATGAGGTGACGGGTTACACCCCTTCTTTCTTAAATTTTGGGAGGACTGTACCAGTTTCTGGGACTTATTACGGTCGTCTTAAGAACTTCCAAGAAGAAGAATTATCTTTAGAAACTCGTGAAGACCTGGCTTCAGACGTTAACCAACTTTCTGAACTTTATCAAGACGTTGTTAAACGCCTCAATAATTCCTACCAATGCAATTCCAAGCACTATAACTTGCGTAAGCGTCCATTAAAATTTAATGTCAATGATTTGGTTTGGAAAAGGAACTACGTCTTATCTGATGCATCTAAATCCTTCAATCAGAAATTGGCTCCTAAATATGTCAAATGCAGAGTACAAAAAGTTACCGGCCCACTTACCTATCAGTTAGTGACCGTCCCCGACCATAAAAACCTTGGAGTTTGGCATATTAAAGATTTTATTTGTTCCTCACTTGTAAACATCAATTTATCAAGTCACTGTATTCACCTTGAAAATGTTTCTTAACTGGCTAGCCAGTAAAAAATTTACTGGCTAGCCAGTTATATTTTACAAGCGTGCTATAGATAAATGATAGTAGCGTGCAAAGCCAGAGTTGTCTTCCTTAGTATGTGTCATATTGATGAATTTAGTTGCTTGTCAGTTTGACATTTTGAATAAATGGTAAATTTCTAGTTATTTACAAGTGAGAAACAAATAAAATATTCAACAAAACACACCAGGTAACCACTTTTACTGGCTCAAGGATATGACAGGCTCGCCAGTCATCCCAATCCTATGGCCAGTAAAAACTGTTTTACCTGGCTTGTAATGTTAAATACTATAAAACCTTACTTTGGAGAAGGACAAGTGGAGGAGTGAATTCTGGTGTGCCTGATTGTATGTATGTGATTTTATGTATGATGATGTATGTGCATGTTTAGCTTATCTCGCCTATTCACCCTACGGAGAGTATTATACTATCAACATTATTCTCAACCTTTTCGACTTGATAACCAATTTCTATTATGATTATTCTTATTTATTGCGCGCTTTTTAAGCCGCATATTTTTTTGCTTTTGAGTGCTAGTTAAGCACCTTGAGCGATTTCCCAATTACCGATTTGATGGTACTTTTCCCTATCATTAGATTATATTAGGTGGGTGCATGGTGTGTTTACACACAGGGGTAGATGATGCGTCTCCAAAAGCCTCTCTTTACCCAAGAGTGTCGTGCGTGGTGAAGAGCCACAACCTCCTCGAGGTATGCCCCGGGCCCTTCGGGGTACAGAACACGACATATCTAGAGGAGCTATACCTCGATAAAAAACCGCCGCCAACAAACAACAATCCGGCGCGAGGTCTATCCGGACACCAACCCTCCCGGGCGAGGACCGGTGGATACTCGGACCGGCAACGCCGAGGCCTAGTCGTCGCGGGAGTACACCGGAAACGGGCCAAGGCCACGACCGGATGCTAACCGCGACGCCAACGCCGACCAAGGGGGCAAGCGGTAGAAACCGGGACGGAACACTGTTGACGACTTGGCGATAATCACGGACACTCTACCGGGCGTGACGCAGGAACTTCGGAGTCTGGGAGGATCCTTCGTCGGAGCATCGCCTTGAAGCGTACCCGTGGCCGTGCCATCTTCGGATGGGGTACGGGGTCGTAGGGACCAGCCACCCCGAAGCTTGGACGTTGCAAGGACAGGGCACCCTTCAGGATGAAGGAGGGAATGCTATGGATGTTCGGCCTCACACCGGCGCGGACCCCGCTGGGAGGAGCACCATAGGCCGTTCTGCACGAACGTGCTACCCTGATACATGAACTACAATAGCGTGCTGTAAGCTCTAACGTCTATTATAAAGCCTAGGGGTTGGCTACCCTCAGAGTACAAATTATATAATTATGGCAGATGAAAAAGAGGATGAAAAAAGGGAAAGAGAAAGGTTTGAGAAGGAACTGCTAGAGCAGCATAGCAGGAGGCAGAGCATAAGCAAGTCGCCCTCACTAACATCTAAGGGGGGCGAAACCTCAGTAAGTAGCAGTTGCAGTTCGACAGAGATAGAAGAAGACGAACATGAAAACCAGGTGGTACAAGAAAGAATAGAGATGAGAGAAGGAACCACAGAAAACCTGGAAGAGGAAGATGATTTGATCACAGAGCAGGGGGCTAACAAGAGAAGAAGAGAAGACACCCCCCCTCACGAAAATACTGGTGGCGCTAAAAGGGGAACGAAGAAAATTGCATCAGATGAGAAAAGCAGGGAAAAATATGAATCAGCAGACTTAGAAGAAGATGGAAAACATAGCACTGGAGTGGAAAGAGGCTCTGCTACGTCAATACAGTCTGACATATCTGAACCCAGTAAGACCTTAATTAAACTAGGGAGAAGGATCGAAGACCTAATCAAGTTTTGCAAAGGTAACCGAAACGTGCACACTGAAGTAAAGAAAATGGCGGCTGAACTGAGGGTAATGATAATAAAGGCGGAAAAAGAAGATAACCAAGAAAAGGGCAAAAGAGTACCAACAGAGAAGAATCTCCGCAAGGCTAAAGAGGAGCTGCAAGCAGTAGAAAAAATAGAAATGAGCTGCCAAACTACTTTAGAGACCCGAAGTGTCGGTACTCAAACAAAAGATACATATGACACCTTGATCGAGTTGCCAGAGAATGTAGAAGACGAGGATATTGCTGATATAATAAGCAAAGAATGGGAAGAAAACCTATACAAAGTCACGAAACTGGGCAAAGGAAACCCAACATCTCTCGGGGAAGGAAATAATAACGTCTATATTGTAGACAAAGACGAGGATCTAGAAAATCCCTTAATTAGAAGGCTATCTAGCCAAAAAGAGATAGTTAAACGAATGATAGATATGGGAAAGCCAGAGGCCGGTAAGGTACTATGTGTATCCGATAAGACCAGTACGAGATGCAGCGATCCAGACATTTTACGAGAGGAAGAGGAAAAGACAACATACACGTATATTATGCGAACTGAGACAAGAGAGGAAACTGGAGAGGAGAATGACATAATAGATAAACTGAAGAAACCATTGCTAGACCTTCGTCAAGCTATAGAAAAGGAGACGATTGATAAAATGAACATGACAACAACGACAAACATAGACATTGGCTGTCTAAGGAAACTGTTGGAGTTAATTTTCCGGGATCAAAAAGTCCAAATCATGATACTCCTAAGTACAAAACGGTATGAAGAAACAGTCTCGAAACAGGTATGGGAGAAACAAAGTAAACAAAGACGTAAACGCGAAAATCGCACAACCCCAGAAAACAAGCAAACAGAAGCATTGGTAATCAAACAAGAAGGCCTAACATATGCTCAACTGCTTACAGGAGTTAAAGAAGCAATGATGGAAGGGGGAGGAAGCGGAATAAAAAACGTCCGGAAAACGAGGGACGGTAGGCTGCTAATTCTAGTAGATAAAGGCAAAGGGGAAGCGGAGACAATTAAAAATGTCATAAACAATAAAATGAAGGGGGCTGAAATTAAAATAAACCACAGGGGTGATGAAAAAGAGGTAACTTTACATGTAAGAGGTATCGACGGCATCACAAAAGAGGGAGAAGTCAAAGAGGCATTGGAAAAAGAACTCACTGAAGGAGGCCAAAAGTCAGAGATAAAAGGAGTTACAATGAGGCCGGCATATGGGGAAAACCAAAATGCTACGGTGAGAGCCACGAGACGAGCAGCAGACTGGCTTGTTAATAAGGGAGATATCAGAATAGGCATGGTGATATGCAGAGTGCAGGAGTGGATAGACGTGAAAAGGTGTTTCAACTGCTGGGGATCGGGACACGTGGCGAGGAGCTGCAGAGGCCCGAATAGGGACGCGCTATGCAAAAACTGTGGGAAAGAAGGACATTTGGCGAAAGATTGTAAAGGGGAGCAATACTGCCCCCTTTGCGACAAAACAGGACACAGGGCGGGCACGGCAAGATGTAGTGACTTTAGAGCTGAAATGGAAAAGGAAGTGAAGGCAAGGAACTATGGACGGCAGCCACCGCCAGCCCATGTATAAGGTTATTCAAATAAACCTAAATCGATGTACTGCAGCTCAAGACCTACTAGAAGCAACAGCTGCAAGAAGGGGAATAGATATAGTTCTAACGACCGAACCAAACATAAATAGGGTTATAAAAGGGGTCGGATGGACATTCGATATAGAAGCAAACACGGCAATAAAGATCAGAAACAAAAAACTTGTGGTAGAAGGAAAGGGAAATGGGATGGGATTCACATGGGTGAAAACAGCTGTCGCAACCATATACAGCTGCTACTGCACCCCAAACTGTAAGGTGGAGGATTTTGAAGCCTTTCTAAAGGGACTTGAAGATGATGTGAAGAGACACAGTGGTGAAATTATAATAACCGGGGATATGAATGCCAAATCGCCAGAATGGGGAGGACATATAGAAGACAGAAGAGGGACGATATTAACGGAATGGGTGGCGGCAAACAATATGTTGATACTAAATGAGGGGAATATACCAACATACAGTAACACAAGAGGCCAAACATCCTTCATAGACATAACGTGTGCCACAGTAGGGATAGCGGATAAAATTAAAAGGTGGAAGGTGGAGGACGAAGAAAACCTCAGTGACCATAATAACATCACTTTTGAAATATGGGGCGCAGAAACAGAAATCTTAAATGCAGACATAACAGCCTTCGAAGGATGGAAAATCCAAAACATCGAGATAGCCAAATTCAAGGAAAGTCTTACGGAAAAGGTCGGAGAAGACCTAGTAAGAACGTCAGGAACATGCACAAGAATAATAACAGAGGTGTGCGACGAGACCATCCCAAAAAGGAAAAATACCGATGGAAAAAGGAAACAGGTATACTGGTGGACAGAGGAAATTAAAGAAGGAAGGGTTAAATGCATCAAGGCGAAAAGAAAGCTTACAAGAGAGAGGAAGAAGGTAGCAGGAGACCAACAGGTACAAAGAGTGCTAGAAGCAGAATATAAAGGTGCCAGAAAAAACCTAAGACTGCTGATCAAAAGATCCAAGGAGCAGAAATGGAGGGAGCTCTGTGAAGATGTGGAAAACCACCCATGGGGCATGGGATACAGAATTGCGACTAAGCGACTAAAGATTCCGAGCCCTCCAGTAGGGAAAGAGATTATTAAAAAAGCGATCGAAAGCCTGTTCCCAAAGCATGCGGAAATAACCTGGAGAAGGATGTTACCACAGAGAGAACAAATAAGACCTGTGACGGAAAACGAGATAAAGGAGGCAGCTAGACGTATGAAAAATCGGAAAGCCCCTGGGGTAGATCAGATCCCAGCAGAAGTGGTCAAGTTGGTGGTGGAGACGGAGCCGCAATATATGGCGGACGTAATAAATCGTATATTAATAGAAGGAGAATTCCCGAGTGAGTGGAAGGTCGCAAGAGTGGTGCTGATAAAAAACAGGGAAAGGAAGAGGATGATCCCACTGCATACAGACCGATCTGCCTCTTAAATACAATGGGAAAATTAACAGAAGCGGTGATAGCCGCAAGGCTGTATGCAGAGCTTGAAGAAAGGGGAGGGCTCTCAGATAGGCAGTATGGTTTCCGTAAAGGAAAATCAACCATAATGGCGGCTGAGCGTGTAAAAGAGATCGCGGAAGGAGAGATGAGAAAGACGCGGAAGACGAGAAAGTTATGCGCGTTAATCACGGTAGATGTGAGGAATGCCTTCAATACAGCTAGCTGGAGACAAATAATACAGTCAATGGAGAGAAAAGGAATATCGAGGGCTATTATAGAAATTACAAAATCATACCTACATAATAGATATATAGAAACAGGAGAAGGGGAGAGGCGAAAGGTGACTGCAGGGGTTCCGCAGGGATCAGTCCTGGGACCGCTACTGTGGAATGTCATGTACGACGGGGTGCTCCAGCTACACTATCCGGAAGAAGCCACAATCATAGCCTACGCAGATGACCTGGCGGTAGTAGTGAAAGGAAAAACCGAAGAGGATATTACGAGTGCAGGCAATACGTCATTAACTTTAATTAAACAGTGGATGGAAGATATGGGCTTAAGCCTGGCCCCTGAAAAGACTGAGGCGGTTATACTGTCGGGTAGGAAAAAGTATGGCGACATCCAATTCGAACTGGGTGATCGAGTAATTATCCCCCAAGATACAGTTAAATATTTGGGAATAGTCTTTGACAAAAGGATGAGCTTTGGACGACACATACAGATGGTAACGGAAAAAGCCAGTAAAACCGTCACAGCTCTCGCTACAATAATGCCAAGAGTAGGAGGGGCATCCGAGGCAAAGAGGCGGATAGTAGGGTCGGTAATACACTCAACACTACTGTACAGGGCAGAAGTGTGGCACAAGAGTATTACAGTGAGCAAGTACCTGGGGATGATCCAACGTACGCAAAGGAAGATGGCCCTGAGAATAAGCTGCGCGTATAGAACAGTTTCGAGGGAAGCGGCAACAGTAATAGCTGGAATAATCCCCATACACGCACTGGTACGAGAGCGAAAAAATCTACACCATACGGAGAGGGAATTGAGGAAGGAAAGGGCAAAGAACGAAAGAGAGTTATCAATGACGGAATGGCAAGAAGAATGGAGCGGACCTGGGAAAGGTAAATGGACGCGTAGAATTATACCCAACGTTATAGACTGGGTGGCGAGGAAGCACGGGAAAACTAGCTACTTCCTGACACAAGTACTAACAGGACATGGATGCTTCAACGCCTACTTGCACGCTATCGGGAAGGCCGAAATGGACGTATGCAGATATTGTGGGGAAAGCCCAGATGACGTGGAGCACGCAATCTTTAGGTGCATGAGATGGGAGAGACATCGGATTCGATGGAGTATAGAAGAAGGCGAAGACTTCTCTGTAGAAAACATAGTAAGGATAATGCTGAAGAGTGAAGAAAGTTGGACACGCACCAAGACCTGTGTGGAGACAGTAATGAGACAGAGAGAACAGGACGAAAGAAAAGAAAAAGAAATGCTACAGTAGGAAATTAGGAAAATTAAAAAATCAACTTCAAAGCACCCTCCACCTCGAAGTAATGGGAAACTGGTTCCGGGGTGGTTGGATAGATCAGAACTGAGGAGGGGTTTTAGCCGGTGAGAGTCCTGCACTACCTGGACTACAGAAATGTGCCAGGTGTCCAAAATGGATTTCCCCTCCTCACCAAAAAAAAAAAAAAAAAAAGATTATATTAGGTGAAACCCTTTTGAGTGACGGATTTCCTCGCTTCCTTATAGATAGCGATTGGACCTTTTGTCGAACTCTTCTTGAGTCTTTTGTTGATAGTGAAGCAAGTGTACAAGAATAACGTGTACAACGTAGGCATACGTAGGCGTATCCGTACAAAGAAACTCGGAGAGGACTGTGGGAATGAGAAGCTTTGGACATGTCGGTTTCAGAGTACGATCCCCACTGTGAAGGAGGAAAATGAAGTTAGGTTTTGTCACAAAATTGATGTAAAACCTAACCTGCTAACCTCAAATTTGGCATAGACTGACAATGTCACCAACAATACATTTCAGTACTGTCAAATGCATAATGTCAATTGGAGCTGCTTATTGTGCTTTAGTTCATAGAAACAAGTTCCGCTCAGCTTGGTTGTTTTGACATGTGTAGCGTCACTTTTATGTAAAAATTTAATATTACACATTTCTATATGAAATGCGATAGAATGGTATACGGAATACATCAAAAAATGTATGTTTTACTGAAAAAGTATGGCTGGTTTAGTAACACATCACTTTTCTATACTAGTTGCGTAATGTACTATCAATTACTAGGGAATAAATTGTGAATTTTGTAAATAAAAAAAATAAGAAATAACACAACACAACCTACTTTGGTAAATAACATCGTTCTGTAAAACTGTCAGGTGTCAAGTTTTTTGTAAATATGCAAGTTAAAATTTTAATTAGAAAACACTTTAATAATTGTAGTTGTTGGAAAAAATGCATACTTCTTTAATCTCGTGTGACATACAATTTTGATTCCAACACCTACAAAATAGTTGGGATTTATGAACAAAATCGAAGTTGGGCGTTGTGACCATAATCGATGTTGGGCGTTGCGACTAAAATTGTTGTGACCAAAAAAACTGTAGCTGGGCGTTACGACAAAATTCTGAGTTGGGGTTGTGACCAGTGGGTGTTGTCCTAGACCCTTTACAATAATTTGTTTAATCACATCACAGTGGTTTCGCATGCAAGTATATTTCGAAGGTTGAAGTCAACATGGCCACAATGTCCTTATAGTCACTGTACCGTAATTATGCATTTCGTTGACTGAAAACATGCAGAAGAGGTATAATTTTCGTCGTCAGAGAAATATTACTTTTAAAATTATTGAACTCATATTTAAAACAGTTTAAGGTAGTATGGTAAGGAACCAACTTACAGAACGTTGTTTATTAAAGTTATATAAATCTTGTTTCAATCTCTTCTTTTCAAAGGATTGTATTTTAGTCTTGGTTGGAATTAGCTAGTGGCCTGTTTAAACCACGAGCAATGAACTTGTTTTATCTTAAACCTTCACTTACCTTAAGTACCTGGAGTTCTAAACGCAGCAAATGGTGTGTTGGAAGCTTATATTTTCCCAGATCCTTTAGATGTTCTTACAAAAATAACGTCGATGTGTGGACACATGCTTCGCAGACGATACGAAAATCTTCGCGAATCCAATGACCTCCTACAACAACCTACAAGAGGACTTGACGCGAGTAGAGGCATTGTCTCGGAATGGCTGCTCCCCCTTAATACCTCCAAATGTAGAGTCCTCCATCTTGGAAAGAGAAACCCTAAATTCCCCTATTACATTCAACAGGAGTTGGTTGAACGAACAGGTCACAGGTGGACCTCGGGGTGATCATATCACATGATCTCAAATGGGAAAAGCAAGTCGCTGCCATCACCAAAAAGGCGAACACCTCCGCCTACCTGATCCGGAAAACATTTCTTGACCTAGATGTTCCGCTAGTCAAACAGGTCTATACGACCCATGTGAGGCCAATCGTGGAGTATGCCAATGTCGCACGGTCACCCTACTATAAAAAGGACATCGAGTATTTGGAAAAACTGCAGAGAAGAATAACCAAACTGCCACTCGGGTTGAAATATGGAGTATGAAGATAGATGTGAGCAATTGGACCTCACATCACTGGCGTGCAGAAGGAAGAGAGGAGACCTGATTGAGACCTTTAAAATCCTCAACGGAGAATACGACGTACGGGACTTTGAGAACTTCTTTATCAGTCTACCGGATGTTGCACTGCGAGAGCATCAACGTAGGCTTCAGAAGGAGAGAGTGGGAACCAACCATTGCTCGCATTTTATTGTAAATAGAGTCGTGAATGCCTGGAACGCCTTGCCACAAAGCCATGTGTCCGCAACAAATGTCATGGCATTCAAGAGAAAATTGGATCGAGCCAGTCCGGAAATCGAATAATTGATCTGAACAACCGAGTGATATGATTGTGACTGTGATATGAAATATGTGTGAAGAAAAACTGAAATAACTGTGACATGAAATATGATTGTAGATGTACGTATTATCAGCTTTGCTGCTGCCGTACAATAAAATATATAAATAAATATGATTCCACCTCGTATCTGTTGTTATATCTAAAATCACTATGCCAAAGTAAGTCATAATGGATGACTTTCCCTACATAACATAAAGGCAAAACAATACTAAATACCCATTACTAATGTGGCCTATTGGATTACTATTGTATTTGGCACACAAGTTTACAGAAAAATCATCAGAACTGGCAATATTAACCACTGTCAACGTTAATATCAAATATTGGTACGTTACGATTTCAAGTCTACTCTTTTAAATTTGGTTTCTCAATTAGTATTACAATTCACAAACGAAAGCACCTACTATCGTGTTGTTTCAAAAACTATTGTTAAGTCGAAAGACTACATACAGATTTTTTGATGTTCCTATTTTTATGGCAATCACAACAAAGATCTATTGCAGCTTTATTACGTTTTGTTCTGATGTAACTGACGGGACCAGTGTGGCCATACGAAAAAGTACCATTTTAATTCAACATAGAGCTCATTCATTTTATCATAGCGATTTGATACCTTTTATTGAGGTTAGACATGCTTTGAAGTATAACTTGATCGATATAAAGAGCCAGGGTTTTGGTCATTTCCTTGCATTGCCTTTAAATAATACCCATATTAAGCAATAATGGCTATTTTCTTCTTGTACACAATACCTTTTTAACTTCAAAGCATATCTAATACCAATATTTGATGTCAAGTAGCCATGAAATAAGGAGTGAGCACAATGAAGTGGTTCAATTTGGCGCGTAGTGAATAAAGGGTTTGAAAACTTCCGGCTTTTATTTTCCTCCAACTATATGTACAAATAATCGTGGCACGTATTGTAACAGACATGTAAAAAAGTTACAAGACTATGTGGTGATTACGATTACTGTGAGTTATAAACGTACAAAAGTCATTCTCGATCTATTACCTTTAGGCAGCAAATAAGTAAGATAAGCTTATCAATTTACCCACTTGTCTACAAGCGTAGCGTGCCTGGTGCTGTGAATGCATCTCAAATAAATTTACTTCTCTTTCAACCTCCAACGCTTTGTCGCAAATGCTGATATAGTAACCATACTAATATTGTTGAAAAAGTATTTGAGAAACATTCATCATTATAGGCCGCACCACCTATAAGTAGTATCTTACATACATAAGTTTAGTGCCCTGTATCGTTATATTAAGAAATAAAGACTCGAAAAAACCAGCCCAATTTAAAAACTTAGGAAAATAAAAAGAATTTATTATCATCCAATTTAAAGCAATAATTTAATAAAATAAAATTAATGTCTTTAAATAATACGTGTGCACACAACTGCATTGTGTCAAGTGTATTATAAATATATAAAATTATCTAATTATTAACGGTAAAAAATTTTAATTATCCTCCATCACATACATACAAGCCTTCTGCACATAGAAAATAATACAATCGTTACTGTACACAAAGGGGACCTGAGCAAATTCGCCAAAATAAATCACAAACTGCCAAATTGGGCACAAAGGAGACAATTTCACAGCGAATCTGTCCTGCACGTGCGCAAGTCCCTCTGCATATCCATAAAAGAATTCCGAACCTTACTTATACTAACCCTTTTGTTTCTCCCGCTCCGTACAGAAACAAAATTAGGCGCACACTTTACATTTAAAATTCTTTAGCGACACCCTTCACGTTTGCTCATAGCTGGAAATCAAAATTTTAGCCCGGCGTGCCTTCGGAGCGCGGCCTGAACCTTAAGTATAAAAATAAGACTCGCAACCACCACCAAACGTAAAGGGCGTGAACATGAACCCACACATCACAAAAACTGGACTTGTACAATTTAATTGATCACTCGGTTACAACCTGATGCGTAATACTTAGAGCACGGTACAGTCTGTTCCCGCATTTTGGTCACAGTATGAAAGATAACGTGTCCGAGCTTGTGATGCCGGGAGGTCGTTGCTTAATGTACACTAATTGGTCAGAGCAAAGTGCAGCGCGATAACCAATTTGTGGGTTTCCTCTGTGGCTCTGCTGCCTTCAGCTGGTGGCCGCCCTTCGGGGGGTTGCTCGCCTCCTGAAAGTGGACCTATTAGTACTAATTCTCAAAGTGGCGGAAAATGTGAAAAACAACATCAGCTGTCACTACCAAAACAAGTTAGTAGTTAAGCACAGCCACTTTCAAATGAATAAGCTATTATTATGCTAGTGACATGTAAAAAATCGCTAGTTACAAATTCATATTGCCAACACTTAACAAAAATTATCCTTAATTTGTTAGTAAAATCACGGTGTAAGATATTGAAAGATGATTTCCAAAATGGAGCTGCTTCACCCATCTACATCTTACACCGTGGTTAAAACTCATATGATATTGGCTGTTCGCTACAGGATGCCTCCTTTTCTTTTAAGCAATACAGTTTCTAAGCATGCAAAAAATTCAAACACGTTTATTTACCTTCTGCCATCCCAAAGAAAGCAAGAAAGAAAAAGTAGTCATTAGCAATAAGTTATTGACAATAGGGTGATTGTGTAATTGCACAACAAATGACTTCCGGGATTGAACTTTGTCATTGTTCTGGCGGAACGTTGACTTCTTCTATCTCTGCAGTCCCATCCCAGAAGTCATTCGTTATATAATGATAATGGCCATAAAAGCGTCTGAAATCATGTAATTGCACATTTAAAAATACTTTATCTTCATCGGTGTTGTTATAGACTACTTACCAACTCAATTTGAGTATCGTTAAGAGCATTATTACCACACTCAGAGCGGTTACAGATAATTTTGCAAAACAAAGAATAAATTAAACCAGAATTTATTGATGAAGATAAAATATTGAACAATACACGTTTGCTTATGGCATTTAAAGAAACTCATTTGATTGCCAGAACGAGGCAGTAAGATGCTCATAATCAAACTTGTATCGTCAAAATATATTATCCACAACTCACTTATTATAGAGGTATAATTACACTGATATCAGTTGTATTATGTAGGCCATAAACCCCTAATTTTATTTTAATTATTTATTTATGTATTGGTAGCACTGTCATGCCATGTCAAATAATAAACAAAACCTAACCTATTATCATCAAATTTGACATAGACTGACAATACTACCAAACGTACAACATAGGCAACTGTAATTATAAATTTATTTGTCACTATGACTTTTCCCGATTGTCAATACGAAATTTATGTATTTTAAGTATTTATTGAGTTATTGGATAAAATTTTGTATGGCACACGTGTTATATTACAAATAGTTCATTTGATAAAAGACCCCTCTTGGCCTAGCGGCTTTGAGGGCTCAACTTTTCTCTCGTGGATTATTTGTAATATAACACACTTACACCATAAATAACTAAACTATTTAGTAACTGTTATATTTTCGTGTTTACTAATTATTACCATTCGTTGGTGGTATTTTTAAATTAAACATACTCATATTTGTGATTTTTATATATAGCTAAGCAAGTAGCTACATATCCAGATGCCCATAAAGCTTTGAAGTTTGAGAAGTAATTGTAACAATACAAAATTTAAAGCAGTGGCAACAATGTCAAAATGTTTGGTTTGTGTTTACTCTCAACAGAAGTTATTCAGTTCGAAGCTTAATTGCGTGAATGTAAACTGAAAGTCAGCAGAACTGAGCTATGAAATTTTACTGTCCAAAATGTCTTAATGGAGAATCGATCAGTTTACTACAAAAACTACTGTGTAAAGAATCGGCAATTGAAGATAAACCCACAATTATAAACCTTTTAATCAAAGAATATGTATATAGTGACCACCAAAAAGTCAGCATATGGAAAAATTATTGATTTTTCAAAAACTTTTTACGCCAATAATTTGTTCTTATTAAAAACCTATTTAGCTCCTTATTGATTTTTCAAAAACTTTTTACGCCAATAATTTGTTCTTATTTAAAAACCTATTTAGCTCCTAACATATATACCATGTGATTTTTACTTATTTAGAAAATGGAGTTTTTCGAAACTGCAAAATTCAAAAAGTGCTATTTTTGGAAAATTAAGTAAGATTTTAATGAGATCTTTTTCGAGTGTATTACTTTTAGCTAACTGAACAATCTCAAGGTCAGAAAGCACCCAATTTTTTTAACTTTAACTAAAAATCAATTTTTAGTTTTTAAAATAATTTTTCAAAATTTCACTTAATATTAAAATTCATTTTTTTATGTGAAGACTTTCAAGATTTATAATTGGAAAAAATTATATAAAATGTTAATTACTTGCCCCGGATTCGGGTCACAAAGTTCGAACGCGGCTTTTGTGCTTGCGTAGCAACCATTGTGTTAGGTGTGTGTCTAGGTGATCTGTTAACCTTGCTACTCGATCTCTTAGGTCTGTGGATCTGAGTAGAGCACAATTAATTTGGTTCCCAACTGTGAATGGTCTCACAGAGCCCGTTTCCAATCGCCAAGCTCGCAGAAAAATTCCGTCCACTATGGGATTTGAACCGCGGACTTGCTTAATGTAAGTCTAATGCTCTACCAACTGTACTATTTGGCTTCTTATGTAAGTAATGTTAAAAACCTTGCAGGTCCAATCGATATAAAGAAGCAAATAGTGTAAACAATTTCAAAATTAGATATAAAATATGGAGATCAAAGCTACATTAAATCTACATACCTGCATTAATACGCTCCCCTCCAAAAAAACCGGATCATTGTTTTTAAGTATATTTTTATACAACACATAGTTTTTAAATGTCTGAATAGGCATTTTAAATTGATTTAAGTATTACTTTATAACATAGTAACCTTATGTCATTCTTAGTAACACTTAAAATTGGTATTTGTTTTGCTTAAAGCAATTTATTAATTGTTTGCTGTTTTAGTGTAAGTTTATTCAAGACCTCATAAGCAGCATGCCACGAATGGAAGCTGTAATAAGAGCTAGAGGTAGAAGTACACAGTACTAATCAAAGTTGAATTGTTTTTTGATTTTTTCCGGATTTTTTTAATAAAGAAAATGCAAACTTTTATTATTATTACATCATTAAGCAATACTTACATAAGTATAAAATGCATATTCAGACATTTAAAAATGATCTGTTGCATAAAAATAAAATTTAAAAAAAATGATCCACTTGTTTTGGAGGGGAGTGTATTATATATTTATACAGTAGACGCCGCGCATATTGTAGTCACGGTTAACGTTATCATTCGGCTATTGTTATCGAAATCACAATATACAGACCGGCTGTACACCAATGCATGTAAAATGCATCGGATATTGTGATCAAGAATTCGGTTAATGTTATCGTTTTATCGGCGTACTCAGAAATTTTTGGTAGGTATGTGTGTATGTAGTTTTAAAATTCTTAACCCACTGCATATCTGTGTGGGTGTTTCCTGGTCAGATATCTATTCGCACTTGTTTTCTTTACTAACAGTAACAAACCCTACGTCATACTCGGTGAAATCAGCAAAAAGTAATTGATATGTATCGGTTTCTCAGTTCAGCGTCCTGTCGTTTTGTCGAAAAAGCGATTAAGGTTAATTGCAATTTACAATTTGCACCAGGCAGTGGCCGTCTGTTCCCTCGCGCGTGTTAGGGAATAACAATGTCCAAACGCAAAGATCTATGCCTTTTGTGTAAGATAAAAAAAAAAGGTTAGAAATCGAAAATGCAGCTGTTTTTTATGATAAAGTAATGTGCAAAAGAAATCGTTCATTTTTGTTAACCCATGGTTAACCCATTAGCGCCTAGCGGTTCCAAATGGATCCACCTGGTAGCGTTGACAGTTTAACCTCGTAGGGGTAAATTAGGCGGAGTTTAGCGTAATCTATTTTGAGGTTATGTTTACTAAACACTTCTGTGAACGTAACGCTGTGTTATTTGTGTAGTTTTATTGATTTGTTGTGTTGAGGGAGTTATTTGAAGTTTTTGATATTGACCAACAACGTGAATAATGGACTATCGCTGAGTGTAAGTATAATTTCGAACATTTGTTTTTGAACAAGTTGGTTTTTGTGATTATGACTGTTTGCCATAACCTAAAGGAAGTTATTTCCAACACTCCGATTACAATACAAATTTTTTGATACGGTACCCTAAAAGTCGCTGTTCCCATATAGGACTGCTAGGCAGTTTGCACACCAGAATGCTTTTCTGTATAAAAAAAAAAAATCTTAGCGGTATCACTTTGAAAGAAGCCCTAGACATTGCATACGATTCTGATACCGATGCAGAAATAGGACATATATATATATATATAGGACAGCCCAATAGTCATGAGGAAAGTGGTTTAGTGGATAATCTCAGCAGCAGACAGCTTTCCGCCGGAGCAGAAATTCGTTTTACAGATAACGAGAGGGTTGGAGCGATAGAAGAGGAACCCAAAAAAGATTTCTCGGACATCCAAATTCCAGTAGTCTCTGCTGGCAATTTTGATACACCTTCAACTTCAAAAGATCACATTTCTACTGGAGAACATCCTAAAACTAATTCGCTATCAATTACCATAGCCACTAAGCCCTCGACGTATTCGTTTTGTGGAATGGGTGATTTAGAACGAATTAAATATTCCTTTCCAAGGGGCGACTATACCAACTATAGCCAGTTAACAATTGTTGAATTATTAGTTATTCTTTACTGATCACTTACTAGAAAAGATAATTCAACAACCCGGAGATTACGCTTTTTTTTTAAATTGCCCTGATCCGAAAATTTCACTAGACGAAATAAGTGTTCATAGCAATTTTGATACTGAGTGGCTACAATCAGTTGCCCTCAAAACGAAGTTACTGGGAAACTGCAAAGGATACGCGGAATGAGATGGTTTATGAGGCTATGAGAAGAGATCGGTTTTTGCAGATATGTCATTTCATTCATTTTGCCGAGAATAATACAGTTGACTAAGGAGACAAAATGTATAAGCTAAGATTTTTGACAGATGCATTGAAAGCTAAGTTTTTGGAGCATTTTGTACCAAAGCCAAATTTATTATATGACGAATCGATGATCCGATATTATGGACTCCCCCGGATGTAAACAATTTATCCATGGCAAGCCCATACGGTTTGGGTACAAAGTGTGTCTCCGAACACACCTGGTGGATATACGGTCAACTTTGAGATATATCACAGTAAAAATCCACGCGCCAATGCTACATATGAACAGTTAGTTGGAAAAGCAGCCGCACCTCTTCTTCAGATGATCGAGGTCTTGGCTGATGCTAAGAGATCTCATCATTATAATCTTTTCTTCGATAATCTATTTACTGGTACAAATCTCCTTTGCACGCTAAAAGCTAATGGAACAACAGGCACAGTGAGAGAGAACCGAAATCCGCGTGAATGCCCGATAATGGCTAAAAATTACATTATGAATACAATTCATTTGATGGATGGACAATAACGCAGCTACGATTGTTAGTACATCATTTGGAGTTTTACCACTGCAAAACGTTGACCGGTATTCACGAAAAGATAGGAAAACTATACCTGTTTCGAGGACCAATGCATTTTTACAGTACAACAAAAATATGGGCGGAAAGGACCAGATGGATCAAAGTGTATCAAAGTAAGTGATTTTAGTTACCGAACTGGCCGATATTTACATATTTGGTTGATGTTTCCATACATAACGAATGGCAACTCTGTAAAAAAAGTGGCCGAGCAATACATCAGCTTGAATTTAAAAGAAGCGTTGTAATCGAACTTCATTTGCATCATCAACATACGATCCTATTTATCCATGACAAAAGTAATGGTACAATCTATTTTTTTCAGAATTACTTGACAAGATACAAAAATCTCCCAAAAGGTAATGGCAGAATCGCTAAACACATTGGAGGCAATCGTGTGAATGATGATATTAGACTTGATAACATGGAGCACTACGCAGTTTCGGTTTCAGATGGGAAAAGCAAACGATGTGCTGGTGACAACTACAACAGTAGAGGCAGAACAACGTACGATAAATGTGAAGTTGGACTATGCACTGAGTGCTTCAAGGGGTTTAATACTAACTAAAATAGCTAAATATGTTTTTCCGTGTTAAAATTAGAAGTATGTCAGAGTTAAAATATGTTTTCTAAATAAATCATTATTTCCTGTAAGTGGCGTAGCGTGCCCATATGGGCTCACCATCCACTAAGTGACCGTTGACCTAATTTTTAAAAAATATATATTTTTCTGTTATTTAGCAACTAATGAACTCAATAATAAAAGAAAACATCAATAATTAAAAAAAAGTTACTCAGGCGCTAATGGGTTAATTTCGGATTTTGTTATCATTCGATATTGTTATCACTTTTGCCAAGTCCCAAAGTGATCACATTAAGCAGCGTCTACTGTATCTAATTTCTTAACATATTAATTTTTTTCTATAGCACATGTTAAAGTGTGCTTTTATCAACTCAAAACAAAAGGTCAAGTTTTACTTTAACAGCAAGGGTAGATAAAGTAGAACTTTAACATCAAGGATAGATAAAGTAATTTAATTTTCTAACTTTTGTTTACATTAAATATGACAGCTTCGTATTATCGTAGCAACCCAATCTAGCTACTGACATTTTGAAATGTGATTGACTGTCCTTATTTTCTTTTGAAATTGTTAAAGTTCTTGCTATAGAAAAAAATATTGTATTATACACGACGTTAAACGATTCACTCATGGATAAAATTTAACTTTATCGTCTTGTATAATAAATTACTATTATACTGCAATATTTTACCTTTTATTCTATATGTAAATTAATTATTAGGCATGTGATATTTGTGTTGTATATTGGCATATGATCACTTTTAATGTAATAAGTAAAAAAAGCTAAATAAAGAGCTATTATTAATAAAAAATATATATAATTGGTTCTTATAAAATTATAATTAGTCTTAAGCGCTACTACTATAGCACCAGCAACTGTCATTTAACAAAGGAATAGTGATCACGGAAAAACAATCGCTTATCATGAAACCAAGGACCAATGAAGTCAGATACACTTTCAATTTTTTTAACTGGGGGTCAATAGAAGTATATTTTAAGTTATCTTGTTTACTATAGTGCAATAACAGAGGCATTTTGTTTGAATTCTATCAGTTTTTTTTCTAACTGCATTTTAATTAGCATCTCATCGAATCTAATCATAACTAAAGTTCAGTATGACCTCAATTTTTAAATCTAATTGCTAGAAAATATTAATTCTAACATTTGTATTAGATGCAACATTGCTTATAATTTTTCACAAATATAATGATGTTAAAATCACTCTCATCCTTGATACTGCACAGGATATTCCAACATATCGCAATGGTGACAAAACAGACGAACACTATCAATTTGACAATAAATCAAGGAAAACATCTGAATAGCACTTTTATGCACTAGCAATTGTTTTACTTTGTCCCCTTTGAGTGAGAAATTATTTTTTTTAATGATAAAAGTTAATTATCTATTAGACATGGCCAGAACAAAAGCAAAAGTCATGCCTGGTAAGCAGTACATACTGAAAGTAAAGTTAATACCAATTTCTCTTTTACAAGGCCATATACAAATCATATTCGGTCCAAAACTGTGCCACCTGATGGGCATGCAGCTATAGTGACAAGGTGAAGGTTTAGCTCTGGCTGACTTTCATAAGTGTTTGACACCGATTGATTAATAACACAAAATAATAATTAAGTGAGTCATAAACACAGGTGCTCGATTGGAAAAAGAAAGTGATGTTTGGCATTTTTTAAATCTAGCCTTAAAACTATAAATCCCATCTCACTTACCAATTTCTTCTCCATTTTCGCTTTAATATCCCTAGCAAGAGTGAAGAAAGCCTCCTCGACGCGGATGCTGGCTTTCGCACTGGTTTCGATAAATTTGATGCCATACTCCACCGCAAGCTGCTCCCCTCGTTCCTTCGAGACCTGCCGCTTCTCCTCCAGCTCGCATTTGTTCCCCAGCAGCATCTTTTCTACGTCTGACGAGGCGTTCTCTTCGATATTCCTTATCCAGTTCTTGATGTTCTCGAAGCTCTTCTCGTTCGTAATATCGTAAACTAACATAATACCCATTGCACCCCTATAGTACGCCGTCGTGATTGTGCGAAACCGCTCTTGGCCCGCTGTGTCCCTAAAAGTTTGGAGTTTTAAGAAAATGCAACTATGGAGAGATACTCAACTGTCTGTAACATTGCAATGTGGTCATAATTTTTTATAAATTGGAATTTGTTAATAAAAAATTAGTTAGGTTACACTATTTATTATTAAAGATAGCATCGGTTGAAAGAATAACAAACCAGTAACAATCGAACCATTTTGTCATATCTACAGTTTGTCTGATTTTCGCAAATGATTCAGAGCAGGCCGTGACATTGCTTTTTCTAACAGTGTAAAAATTTAGTTACAAACCAAACTTTTCTCCAAAATTTAAGGTTAATATTTTTACGAGTTTGTCAATTTTTTCATTTAACTTTGAAAGCATTGATAAATTGTATGTCTCATTTCCTTCAATACTTTTTTTGGCATTTTGTATTGAAGTTAAATGATGTGACTGCAACAGTGTCAGTGTCAAATTATGCAGTGACAATAGTAATTTACGATACAAGTGCGTAAAGCTACTCTTTAGGCACGAGTGGGGTAGAGTTAAAACGGGAGTGAGTGAACGTTTTAAGTGCCGCGAGTGACTAAAGATGCTTTACGCATGTGTATTGTACAATATTTTATCTACGATAGAATCTAGAAAACACAGTAAATAGAAAAATTAAATGCAAATTAGGATTACCAGCAACCGGTCGTAATTTTGAGTGTTTTAAAAATTTTAAAACACGTTGCTACTGACAACGTGCCTAATGAAATCTTTTAAACACGTTACTACTGACGACGTAAACTAATGAAAACATGTTAGTAAACAGTCGTTTTACAAACTTAAAACTGCCAACTAAAAGGCAATTTTACACAGTCATAGATAAAAAATTTAATTTCAAATTTTGGAAAAACCTCAACTTTGGTTGGTAACTAAATTTGTACACTGCTAAAAAAAAAAGCATTCTCACAGCCTGCACTGAATCATTTGAAAATCAGACAAACTATAGGTGTCACATTTTTGAATTTTTTAAATAAAAAATCACAGTAATCTCGACACAATTGCAATTTTACATTCGGTTCCATTTGCAAGTTTCTGTCTTACCATATTTGTAATTTAATTTTTTTGCCATCTAAATCTATCGTCCTGATTTTGAAATCAATTCCTGCAAAAGCAAACAATTACTAGTATTAACAGTTCTAATGCTGAAAAATTAATTGCATATGCAACGTCAACGAGGACATAACAAAATTAAGAGCGTTTAAATTCTGAGAAAATTAATTAAGTTGGTTACTCATACTAATTCCAATTAGAGCTCCAACTTCATATATTTTTGCAATATAAACAGAAACATTTTGCAGTATTTAAGTGCCTATAGATTTTAATATAAGCAATAACACAAAAATTATAATGAATTAGTGCACAAAACGAGAAGGTAGGCAACGATGACAGTGCCTGGTACTGAGACCTGCTCGAGTTTGATTAAATTTATAGTTTATTATACAACAAAGGGAATGAATTTCAGGCTGAACTAGCCATGAACTCTCGATTCCCTGAAGTGGAAGTAGGGCCCAATGGGGGCACTTCAACTCGAGCAGTCAGTTTTGGGGCAGATACGTTGTTATTCCATAGGTTTTTTTGAAAACGACACCGACAACTGCGAGTTCATGAACTTTGCAAGGTGTGGTTAAAAGGTGAACTGCGCCCCGCAGAATCTCCCTCGCGGTTCGAGCTCTAATCAGCCGAAAATAAACGGCCCATTTTATATAACAAAACATGTAATTAGCCCAGACAATAACCTTGCAGCGGCGGCCCGAAAGCCCGACTTTTCGGAGCAACAGTGACTCACCGATGGTTGAAATAAAGGTTGTGTTGAACGCGTCCTCTGAAAACCTGAATAAAACGCACGTCTTTCCCACCCCGGAGTCCCCAATCAATAGCAACTTGAACAGATAATCGTACGTTTTTGCCATCTTCGCGAACTTACACTTTGTCACTATTCTTAGCTGACCGCACTTTTTGGCAGATCACGTATTATTAACAAAAAATGTTACTAACAGGCATAGAAAGTAATTCCCTAGAGCGAGTGCGCGGCGCCCGGCTCGTCGGATTTTTCAGCTCGAGGAGCCCCACGCGCGCTGCGGTAGTTGCGCCCTACGCAGGCAAAACTTGAAAAATCCGAGCGAAATGCCCTTCTGGCTGCAGCGGAATTAAACGGGTCCAATTTTTGAAATCGGACAGTTCGCGCGGAAACAACTGCCACGCGTTAAAACTTCAGTGTGCACTTTCGCCACGCCCACTATTTCGCCGGCAGCGAATTGTGCGACTGCATATTTTTAAATTTGGACGAGTGGATTGTCAAGCTCGTATTCTACGGCGCACAACTTTACATTTTATAAAATACCAGACGGAAAGTTACGACGTAAAGATGCCACCTGTCAAACATGTAACCTAGATCGCCCTATACTCTTTTGTTTTGTCAAAGTGACGTTTGTAAAATATTTGATGGCGTTGTGCAAAACTGAGTTCATAATCTTGGTCGGATTATTAAACATAGAATTTTTAAAAATATTTTATTAACAGTTAGCAGTCGGTTCATTTTTTTACCATAGCATGGAACTAATTTCCTGAGAAGACACTGTAATTTGACTGGTGCTATTTTGATAATGGATTTCGCAAAAAAAATCAAGGAAAACTGAAATGTGTTGCCTTTGGGGCCCTTAGCATGGTTGACGATATTTTTCCATTCCTTCTATTCTTATCTTGTTCTTCTAGTCTTATACTTTCAGCCTGTCTAGATCTTGTTCCACACATTCCATCCATTCTCGTTTTGGTCTTCCTCTCCTCCTTTCTTCTCGCGGTTCTTCTGTCGGTATCTTTTTTGTTGTACTTTCATCTATCATTCGCATCACTTGTCCAAGCCATCTTATTCTCGTCGCTTTTATTACTGATGTTATGCCCAATTCTTTATGTAGTTCTTTTAGCTCCATGTTAGTTATTCTCAATTTTTCTCTTCCATATATCCCCCTCAGGATCTTTCTTGTCAGGATTTTTAATTTAAAATCCACGTTTCACTCGCGTACATCACAGATGGTCTTATTATCGTTCTAAATATCTGGACTTTCACTTTTCTTGACACATATTTTGAGTTTAGTACACTTTGCACTGCACCCTCACTTCCCATTCCCAGCTGTTATTGTTTTTTCTAACTCTTTGTTTTGATTATTGTCTTTTGTTATTTTAGTGCCTCAGAACCTGAAATGCTCCACTTTCTCGAATTTATATTCTTTGCTTTCTTACTTATTTTTATTTTTAAATGATCATTTGTTGCTTGATGTCTTTGTCATTATGATATCTTTTGTGTTTTGTTAATTATTGTTTAGTCCATATTTCTCTGGTGTTTCTATTAATCTTCTTACTAGTTCTTTTAGCTCTTTTTTTGTTCTTGAAATTATGGTGTTTTATCTTACATCTCTTATTATTTTCTCCGGTATAATACTGAAAAGAATTGCTGATAACAGATTTGGCCGTTTTGCTGTTTGTGCATCCATATTCACTAACGTTTCGCAAGACCTTGCAGCTTGCATCATCAGAGTGAAAGTCGCACTGTGTTCTCAAGATACTCAAACAACACGAGCCACCAAAGAGCATGGCCATCGCGCGGGTTTTTGCTCGACTTCACAAGGTGCAAGGCACATTAAGCCAGAAAATGCTGGGTGTTCATATACAAATACTACGCGGTCTAAGCCGAAATTCTATGCTAAGGGGAATAATTCGAGTAACCGCGAAAGCCTCAAACAGTACATGACTATTCCAAGTTATGTTGGAATCTAATTTATTATTAAATGACTCTAAATCTACAGGGTTAGGTCGCTACATCCCAATTAAACTGCTGCTCTGCTATTATTAATTATCTAAAGTCTAGTTTCTCATTTATTAGTACTCACTCTGTATGTCCGCTATTTAACTGATGGGATAATACAAGCGTAGTATTTCTAACTGATGGGAATTACATCAATTTCAAGATGGTACCCTGGTCTTGACAGTACATAAACAAGCTCCGAATTCTTAATTAAATCGTTGATGTCCACGCAGTACACGCTGTTGCAATAATAATTGAACGTAAGTACACCGCGTCACAAAAAGTGACGCTAACCGACACTAATCGAACACAATCACAAAACGACACTTTTTAGATGGCAAATCTAACCTTTAGATGGCTGCTGTGATGAATCTCGGGCTATCTGCACCGACCTGTAACTCCGACGATGCTCTGGACAAGATGTCGTTACCGGCCTACAGTTAGCTAGGCCCAAATCTGTACCCGAACCCACCTGGATGCAGGCTGCAGCCTCGATGGCCTTTTGGATCGCTTTGGATGCTGGCCCCCTTATTATAGGGTTCCGCTGCACCACACCTATACTGCTCGCTTATACATTTGTGCACGCACTTATTAACTGGCTGGACCTCTGTAAAATCCCATCGAAATACCTTGGCTTACACTGGACCAAATTTATGCCTCACATCAGACTGGAGGAAGCCCAATTTCAAAGGAAAACTTCCACAAATGACCCAGGACACTCTCTCAATAAAACGCAACTTCTAGTCTACTTGGGTATTTAATAGCACATTAAAAATTACTTATTTTGGGGGAGCTTGGCAAACACCACTAATTCTCTAAGCTGCTCCTAATTGTCTTGTTTGCAGCTTTTGTTGTAGTGGCATGAAATGCCAAGCCTATTCTGATTTTTATTTGTTTTTTAACAAAGACAAGGCTATTCTAAAAACATCATGCTATCAATTATTTTCAAGGCCTACACTATTTTATAACAAATCTGAAGTTTAAATTATTACCTTTTCTAGACATTCTTATGCTAAATATCTGGTTTGTTGGCTATGATATAAATTAGATACTAATAAAATTATGATTTGACATCTAAGGCTACTAAAATGTGATCATAGCACTATATTACAGCTGAATACCTGTGTTTAAAAAAAGTTTACTTTAAAAGTGGATGCTCTACACAAAAGGAGTTAATATAATTCCAGCTTTGAGTCGTTATGGACACACGGTGCAGGTTCGACGTTGGTTAAACAAACGCTCCGGGTTTACTGTTAGTTATCTGTTATATCCGCTTAAGCAACGGCAAGGAAACATACATGTACTGTTGAAAACTCAATTCAAATTTTATCATAAAAGGAAGTAAAAATCGAGGAGCTAAAGAACAATGGATGACTGAAAGTTGCAATGAACTAGAGGAAGCATAAGCGAAACAAAATTTCAATGTTTACAAAATTATTAGAGAGAATTGCTGAACGTTCAATAAAGGCTGGCATAGTAAGTTTTATTAAATACGCATAATCAACTTATCACGACTACTTTAGAACTAAAAAAAACTTGGAAGAAATACATTGAAGAGTTGTTTGATGAAAGAACAGAAGTGAAAAAATCTGATTTTTCTAAACATGGGACAAATATTATAAAATAAAAAGTAATCAGAGCACTTAAAGACCTCAACAAAGGTAAAGCAGTGGGACCAAACAGAGTTTAAAGCCAATTTCTCAAACTCGTAGCAGAAGAAAACATCGAAATATTGGTACACCTCTTTAATACTATACATATACAGAACAGGCATTTTGCTGGTGACTGGTTGGAATCCACATTTATTCCTATCCCAAAAACCCTAAATGCCAACAAATGCGACCAATTTCGTCTAATTAGACTAATGAGTCATGTGTTAAAATTCTTTTTAAAGTTCTTACAACAGCGAATTTATAGGAAATGCGAGGCAGAGATCGACGATTCCCAGTTTGGTTTTCAACAGCAACATTGCAAACCAAAGGACTCGACCAGGAAGACGTAAACTTGATCCGAAATCTATATTGGAAACAAACTGCAACTGTGAGAACCGAAGGCGAGATCACAGAAAAGACCTTAATTAAAGTATCAGGTAGGGCTGTGTCTCACCACCGGTGTTGTTTAATATATAGTACCATCAAAAATTATTTTTATCTAGTATGGCAATGGAATAGTTTCTAATTTATGAATGCAACTACATATAAGCGACTTAAGAATCAAATGTCAAGTTTGACATTAAGTTTAAACGTTGCATTAATAAATTAGGAACTATTCCATGGCTATACTACATGAAAATAATTTTTGATCGTACTATATACAAGGTGAGTTGTTTTGAATGTTTAGCATGGGGATCTCGGAAAATATTGGAGATAGAGAGACGGTTAACAGAAAAGAATTGCAGTTTTACGAGCTCAATTTAATGAGCTTTTTGTTTTTTTATTATGCTATAATTTTTGAGTTATGACAAAAACTTGTGTTTTTTCTAATGGAAACCATAGTCGGCTATGACTATTAAAACGGCAATTTTTCAACGATTCTAACGATATACCACTTGATATACAGTGAAATCTCTCATAACAGACACTCCATTAAGCGAACCCCTCTATTAAGCGGACATTTTGCTTGGCACCGTCAGGAACCAATGTAGTTTAAATACAAGGGCATATCCGTTAAGCTGTCTCTCTGTTAACAGGACTCGGACAGAAAAATTCTGGAATTTTTTTAATATTTCCCTCGTTTAAGCTGACGTGTTACTAATTATTATGTGCTTAAATGCTAGGAAACTAGGGGAATTACACGTTTTCATATATGTGGTATGGGCCGCGTTATAAATTGTGTGTTCAAATCCCAGCTAGGAAACTAGGGGAATTACCTCTTTCCATACGCGCCCAATGTTTTTCAACTTTAGTCCTCAGTTTTATACTGAATTTTATTTATCTATAGCAAAGTGCACTTTATTTATAGCTGCATTTGATTAAAAGCAGGAGGTAGGTTTTCTTCGTTACAGGCTGTAGTTGATATGTATGTACTAAAGCTACTTTTACAGTAGTGTCATAATGGAAAGCAAACGCAACACTGAACATGTTAACCTTTAAAGAAGAAGTTGAAGTTTTGAATTGATACGATCAAAACAAACCCACCGTACAAAATTTGGCAATGAAATTCGAAACTGGAAACCCCCAAACAGCAATTATTATTCGAAAAAAGAAGAATTAATAAAGAAGTGACATGGCTGCGGAAACTTTACTGGAAAGATTAGTTTTTTCAAAAGTATAACTGAATTTCAAATAGACCAACTTACTTATGACTGGTTTATGAAAGCTCGAAATAGAAATATTACATCGCAGTATGTATTTTATGTCGCTCTATATTGAAATAAAAATTAAACAAAAAAAAATGAAAATTAAAGCATTTCTATTAAGAGGACACCTCCATTACACGGACAAAAATTGTGGCACCACGGTATCCGCTTATGAGATATTACACTGTAGTTATTTTTATAAATAAATAAATTATGGCCATTTCCCTCTTTTTGTTTTCGAACTGTACAAGTAATAGGCTATGGAAACAATTGATAGATGCACATCGCGTTTAATAATAAAATTCTAGTTAGTTATTAAAAATTTTCTTTTAATTCCGAAATTATAAACAATTATTTTGGTGTGAAATATTTATTCCGTTGGAGTTACAATTTTAAATAAAAATAATTTCTGGGAAACTAATAAACAGAGAATGACAAGCGATAAATTAAGAAACAATAAAGGAAATTTAAATATAAAGTAGTACCAAAACAACGTAATTAAAGTAAGTAAAGTATTTAAGACTAAAGATGTTCAAAAGGTCCATTATTATGATTAATGCACAAGTTACACCTTTTTAAAACCGAATTTGTTGCTTTTCTAACGAAACGTCCATCAATATTAGCAAAAGCTTCTAGTACAGCTTCTCTAAGGTCATCTATTGTGTCGTACGACTTTTGATACAGCCTATTTTTTACCATTCCCCATAAATAAAAATCTAAAACAGATAGATCCGTTAGTTCGGAAATATTTAATTTAAATGATTTTGTACCGTTAGCTGATTATGTGGTGGTGCCCCATCGTGTTGAAACCATTCACGCATACCACGTGTCTGTAAGGGTAATTCATCTAACATTTTATCAAAATCGTTCTGCAGAAAGTGAAGATAACGATCACCAGTTAATGTATCGTAAAAAATGTACGGACCAAGAATTGTTGAACCAATGACGCCGCACCAAACATTAAATCCAAACTTAATTTGGGGTATCTTCTGTTCAACATGATGCGGATTTTCTTGCATCCATAGATGTTCATTATGTCTATTAAACATGCTGCAGTTCGTAAATCGTGTTTCATCCGTTCACAAAACTTTAAATGTAAGCTGAGAGTCAGCTTCACATATGTTACTAAACCAAGTACAATATTCAACACGCTTATTGTAATCATCAGGGTGTGGTGTTTGTGCAGCTGATAATTTATAAGGATGAAACCTAGGTTTTTTCAGTGCTCTGACAACAGTACGTTGTGACGTGCCTGCTTCCGTTTCAATTTCTTTGGTTGGAATCAATGGATTTTGCATTACACGTTTACCTCTGCCTCTTCATTAATGCATCTTGCAGTCTTATTTGGTTTACAGAAAGAACCATGCTCTCCCTAATTATCATCCAGTCTCTTAAAGGTAGGTAGAGAAGGCTGGCGACGATCAAAATAAAGCTTGTACGGCATTTTTATGGCACAAAATGTAACACTCAATCATATCACGCTTTTCTTGATTAGCAAAATTCATATTGGTAATTTACGAAACCTCAATCAACATTAATTACAAACTAAATGATATGCACCTATCAATAATTGTCGCTTGCATCTATTAATTGTTTCCATAGCCTACTACTTGATCAGTTCGAAAACAAAAATGAGAAAAATGGCCATAATTTATTTATAAAAATAACTATGTCAAGTGGTATATCGTTGGAATCGCTGAAAAATGGCCTTTTTTACAAGTGTATGACGATGTTATCTCATCGCGCAACAAAAAACATGTAGGTTAACTACACGTAGAATGACAAAGATTCACTTTTGTGGATCGTCTAGATAACATTTAAAATATATCTCCATTTTCTTGCTTCTCAGTTAATAATAATAAAATGCTAGTTTTATTTTTTGCATTCCTTCGGTTATGGAAAATGAAAAATGGTTAGCAACAGTATGAATAGATGCAGTATTTTTTTCTCTACAAAAAATGTATTTACACTTTAGCTCTAAAATAATTAGGGGAGCCAATATTTGGACATTAAGAATTTAACACGAGATGAAAAAAAAATTGACCGGAAGTCGACCTCGGAAAAGAAATCCGATTTCCGGTTTCTATATATTTTTGGAATCTACTCTTCAAGCTGAGTCGAATGATATATATCTCGTCCTCCTAAAATATATCTCCATTTTCTTGCTTCTCAGTTTTTAAAAATTTAAATTGTCCTAAAATATATCTCCATTTTCTTGCTTCTCAGTTTTTAAAAATTTAAATTTCGTCTAGCAAATTACAGAAAATCGTTTTTATACTTTTTTTTCTCGGTAACGGTTGCAGATACGAAAAAACTGCAAGAGAACAAAAAGATTCTAAACAAAACAGAAAACTCAATTTGTATTTTATAATCTAACAGCGGCGCACCACAAAAAAGTTCAGGGGGAGAAAAGGAAACATGACCCCTGAAAAAATATCTCCCTGTAGATTCTCACAACCATTTGATATGCTCAATGATGTGAGCCCTGCAGCGTAACCTGTATTCCAGTTTGGGCTAAATATCTCAAAAACTGCAGGAGCTATAAAGAAAAATGTTAAAAGTTAAAAAAATTGACCGGAAGTCGACCTCGGAAAAGAAATCCGATTTCCGGTTTCTATATATTTTTGGAATCTACTCTTCAAGCTGAGTTGAATGATATATATCTCGTCCTCCTAATATATATCTCCATTTTCTTGCTTCTCAGGTAATAATAACAAGTTAATAAAGTCATGGCCGACTATGGTTTCCATTAGAAAAAAATAAGTTTGTGTCATAACTCAAAAATTATAGCTTAAATAAAAAATTTGGTTATACTGTGTTATTAAGCACATAATTATCTACAACTTTTTCCTTTACACATTTTTTTCTAAAGTCACTAATAACAGAGCTATAGGCACCGAACGAAATTAGAAAAAAAATCATTTTTGCAAAATATCTAGTTAGCCTTGCATTTTTTCCAAAAAACAAAAAGCTCATTAAATTGAGCTCGTAAAACTGTAATTCTTTCCCCATTTAACCGTTTCTCTATCTCCAATACTTTCCGAGATCCCCACGCTATACATTTACAAAACTCACCCTGTATACATTTTGCTGTTAACTTTAATGCCATCATTAGTATCTTGTAATGTCCTTTGGAAGATCTTCTCTGAATATACAGTAACTGCCAAAAAGTCGGCATCATATCGGACACATTTTTATTTTTTATTTTTCAAAAAAAAGTTTTTACGGTAATAATTTGTGCTACTTTAAAAACCTATTTAGCCCCAATCATATATACCCAGCGATTTTTACTTATTTAGAAATTATCACAATCCAATAAGTGATGTTTTTCGGAAATTAAGTAGGGGAAGGGCGGGCAAAGTGACATAGTTAAAATTTGAAAGATTATCAGAACTTTGACTGTACTCTAAAAATTCTCAACTTATGGCATCTGACTTATATGTTATTGACCTTTAATAGTCAAAGGCACTGTCATATGCACCTAATCACAATTGACTGAAAAAAAACTTTCCGACGTGGGCAAAGTGAAATTTTGGAACAGGCAAAGTGAAATAGTGTAATAATTATAAAATAAATGCACATTTATTAATTCTCAAGAACAATTCAAATTTATAAAGTAAAACAAAATATTACAGGCCACGATTTAGGCAATTTATTGATGAACTGAGACAGCTCAGGGACGTCAAAGAACCCCCTCCGCATTACTTTTGGCTCCTGAGCAGTCATATATAGATCAGCATATGAATATGACATTATGTCATCCTTCAGGGGCAATCAAAAATATTTCTTTCCATGCATTTCACCTTTACTTCATCGCTGGATTTCTTGACAACCAAACCAGGAAAACAATTTCCTTCATACTTAACAGCAATCCAGCTTCCTTCATCTATCATATCTGGTGTAATGATTTGGCTATTGTTTCTACCTTCTTCGTCTTCACCTGAAGAGAATGTCTCCACCTACTCAGAGTCACTGTCGTCCAGCTTGAGGCTCGTGTCGGTACGATCACTGTCAGAGTCTCATACCGGGTGGCCATAAATATCTGAGATCCCGGTAGCCATGGAATTAGCTACTTATAAATGTTGGTTAGCATTATACATATTTAAATTATAATAAGTATTGGTATGAAATGTAATAAAATGCAAATAAGAGGAGGGGAATGTGCCCCAGATTCTGCAGTTTAGCCTACGACTCGATTATAAGAACCTCCCGTTCTAACTTCAATACTTATTGCAATCTGTAATAATTTTTGACAGATAGGAATTTTAGTTCTAATGACATTAATGACATTTAGTGTATAGTTGGATTCATCACTTTAATATAGCGGTGTTGATTCCAAAGGTAATGTGATATCAGATATTTATGGCCACCCGGTAGAAAGACTTGTTTTTTGACCTTATCGACTTTCTTTCGTGGCACCTTTTTACTCTTTGCTTCTTGTTCTGCCTTCTTCTATTTCAGTTCTTCAATGGCAGGTACCTCTGCGACATTTACGTCTAAGACGTTTTGTTGCTCGATTGTCAGGTACACCCTCATTTGAATCATACACATGAGGAACGGGTAGAATGTCATAAGGTGAAACCAATGTTGTCGTTGAGGGTATCCGCGTTTAAGGTGTTGAAGTTGAGGGTGTCTCAGCATGATCCTCATTACTTCTCTACAAAATATTCGTTGTCTCAGCTGCTGAATAGGAATCCTTTGGGAAAACTCTTTCAAAGGGGTATATTCCAGATTTTGTTGAAACCAGAGATTGCATTCTGTAAGGTGGCTGCTTTTGAGTATGCATTTCCAAAAAGAGACCCAACGTCATGAATCGTGACAACTTTCGCAGGGTTTTCTGTCAGCCATATCCTTACAGCTTGTTCATAGTATGCTGACAGAGGGTACATGAAGGCTACGTCGAGTGGCTGTAATTGATGTGTGCAGTGTAGAGGTAACACCAAAATGTCCACATGATTTTCTTTTGCCAACATTATTACTTCTAGATTATTGACGTGAGTAGCATGACCATCAAGAATTAACAAAACACGCTCTTCAACTGTAGGCTTCAAATATTTACAATGTTTGATCCATTCTACAAAAATATTTGACTGCATCCATCCGGATGGGTGTGTGAAGATGATTGTGTTAGGGGGAAGGCCCTTACCAAATAATGGATTAGCTCAGGCCCTTGGAAATATCAGTGCTAGTGGAATATAGTTTCCAGTAGCACTGAAACAAATCTCAGCAGTGATAAGAGTTCCTCTTTCAGCTGACGATAATATGGCCATCTGCTTCTTCCCCTTTCTAGATATTATTTTAGACGGTTTGTTGGGCACAGTAGTGAACCCAGTTTCATCACAATTGTATATAATATCCGGAGTGTAGCCGTGAGTTGCATACAACCCTTTAAGAAGATCGAAAAACTTATTTACGTTAACCTCATTAAATGCTGACGCTCTTGCTGCTGCCGTATTCTCAGGAAGCCGTAAAGACAGTTCTGGATGTCGTCATAGAAATCCAGTCACACAGTCCTTTCCAACATTTCGATCTACTTTATTTAGTGAACGTGCCAGTTGATTGCATTCAACGTTCTCAGCAAAGGTGAGATCCCTGAGATATGATCTCGTCAGGCCGAAAAGTCGTTTTTCCATTTCTAGGAGATACTCAACGAGGATATTTTCTTGCTCAGCAGTGAAGACTGTTCGAAATCTTCCCAAACCTTTTTTTGCTCCTTCTTCCACAGGCTTCTTCGGTCGTCTAAACAGTATTGCAACTGGAACATTGTCAATCCTTGGACGCATGAGCGAGACGCTCGCGTGCTCTGTTCAACTCAACCAAAATATATCTCTATTGCATGAAACCACGCCATGATTGAGGAAAGCTTTCGCGCCAAAAACGCAGCTGCAGGAACATGTGGTTGCCTGCTGTTACTAGTCAAGCGGTCTCGAAGATTTTTGGCTCTTAAAACGACGTTAGCAGGAGTTGTGTTACAGTAATAAATGCTTGTTAAGACCCCTAACGGCACCTACCTTTCTGGTGTCCTTTCCTCAGTTGCTTGGGCCCTGTACAAAAGGGATACACACAACACGACAAGAATCTTAGTTCCTGCCAGCTAAACAAATACACACAAATAAAATGCAATGCGTAAATTAAAAATAGGTGCTCTATTGTCACAATATATATACGCACATCAAATTCGGACAAGTAGCATGTGATAAAATCGGGGTTAGTCAACAGTTTTATAAGAGAATGGCAAAATGCCACAGGGACGAAACGTACGTTACAATTATGGTCGTCTGGATCCCGGAACTAACTTACTTAACTGCCCAAAATGGCTTGCAACGTTTCCCGGAGCCACACTTCCATTAAGCCTGTATCTGAGGCTTCGTAAATTTGACATAAATGTTGCCTCGTGCAACTAGCACGCTGCCAAAATAACATGCACTGTATGCGGAATGTTCCAAAATTACGTACGACACTGTAATTCGCGTGTCACACTTCTTATAGCTAATTTCACAATACCTTAATTCATCAGTGAGGGCGCCAAGCAACTGGATTACTGAGTTTGCAGTGCCGGAAGACCTCGCCTTGGGTATTCTGTGACGCAACCTGGGTGTGCTGATAACGGTAACCCCAACATGCCTGAAGGAACTGCACTGCTTGCAACACAAGTGTCATATCCCCAAGTGGGAGAACGGGACGAAGTTTTAAGGCGGGAAGGCAGATTTCGAAACGACAAGAACTTCGATGCACAAGTAAGCCTTTGTAATGGTATCCCCACGATATTACTCCGTCCGAAGACGTATTTAAAGCTGCCATTTTACGATAAACGAGATTGTCCAGGCTTACAACAATATGCGGTACTCACGACCCTTAGCAACAGCCCCAAACACAACGCGTGCAGTTCGAAACACAATAAGGCGGTGTATTACTTGACAAGTTCATTGAACGATTTCTAATCGACGAAAAAGCACACCGGCACATTTTAGAGCTTGCAACGGCACCAAAGAAAAATAACGAAAGAACACACATTAGTCGGGAAGCGGAAATATACTCTTTTGACAAAACCACCCCGCGGTCGCATAAAGTGAAACCGCGAGGAGGCGAACTTGATACGCATCTATTCTAGTTCAGAACTCGGCGGGAAGTGAAGCTTAAGCTACGATCTCAGAATGCAACTGCCGTTGACGCAAGCGCGTCACTACGCTCTTTCCTTGTCTGGCTTAATTCACAAGGCAAAAACTGTGCGGGAATTTACAACGAAGTGATGCGATCTGACTCAACAGTTTATACGAAACTGGAGGAAACCTTGAATGTGCCAAAACAATAAAGAATACGGAGAAATTGATAAGCTGGAGCCTGTATTGCTCGCAAAGGAACAAAGGATGAATTCATAAATGAAATTCGACTAATAGGACTGTACGGCAGTATTCACAAACGATTTACGCGGATAGTTTTAAGGCAGCCTTGTACAACAAGAATTCTAAGAAGGACGGCGATAATTAACCCTGCCAGCGAAAATGGATTGCGTCACTCAAACAGGAACAAAGCTTGATTTGTAACATACGCCAAAATAAGCTTGAATCGCGAAGCGTTAATATTTGAAATGGACCAAGCGGAAATAAAATTTGATAACATTACCAAGCTAAAGATTTGGGCTTAAATGAATCGGAAACAACTTTCGTATTGAAATCGATATTGTAGGTATACATCACTAGGTTACAGATTTCACTTACGCGATTCGGAAAGAATGCTAAAATTTGAGGAAATAGCTAGTCTTGACAAATAGTTCTAACAGTTGGCTGAGGCCAAAATATGCACAGGGAATTGATTTGGCACGCAGCCCGCTGTGTAATTACGGCGGAATTCACCGGTTTGTCGCAATGACAACACGTGCAAAATCCTGTCCTAACATCATGTCACCAATGAAGAAGTATTAAGAAAAATTAGAAGGAACAGAGGACTACTATGTACAGTAAAAAAACGGAAAACATCTTATCTCGGACATGTTTACCTTCCGGTATACCAAATACGACCGTTTGCAATTACCTACTTATTCAGGGCAAAATAGAAGGTAGGAGAGGACCAGGCAGAAGAAAGTGTTCTTAGCTCAAGAATATTCAAAATAGGACAAGAATGGACAGCAATTCATTAATTAGAACAGCCAAGAACAGACACGATTTTGCCCAAATTGTTGCCAACCTTCATCAATGAAGACGGCACCATTAAGAAGATGATACCTAAACAATAATAATAAGAATAATAATAACCTTTATTGAGCACATCTGTAGCAACAATAACGATAAATATAAATATATGTATATAGAGTGTTTGTGGCAAATATAATAAAACAAGGAGACTTTTAATACGTTTAATAGATAGCGATATTTATTTTACATGTATTTACAGATATAGTAGCAAAACTTGACTAGCGCAGTCGTTAGCTACCTCCCTTGAGGAGCCTCCGTTCGCAACCCCTCCTAAACCGAGTAGGACATGCGCAATTTACATAAAAGTTTCCACAGTGTTCAACCATAAACCCTCGTCTTTTAAATTAAATGTTTAATGATCGTACTTGCTTGGACGGTTAGGATACCACAACAAACTCTTATCCTTAAATCTACTTTTAATGCACTAGTATGAAACTCTAAACCAAAATTTAGAATCTTGAATGTACCAAATTACATAGTTTGTTACGTGCTAAAAGCCTATAGTACCAAGGTTAGTAGTTTACGTTATATATGGCCGTGAATAGACGGTCAAGTGGGAAAAACGCAGTCGAAGCATATGAAAATTATTATCCGAGTTGCAAGGATTTTTTAAAAAGAAGAGAGGGTAGAAAAATAATACCAGGCTTTTGTTATATTAAATTGGTGACAGAATTTAGTTGTGCATTAAAAGTTTTTCGTAGTAAAATGTGGTGAACTCGGGATTTCTCGTTCTTCGGTGATAGTATGTGGATACTAACGAAGCGTGCTTGAGGTAGATTTTGAGAGCGGGTACCACTTTCCAACGGACGGCGAAA